>CAEGAF010123516.1:0-11309 GCA_903067075.1 Micropoecilia bifurca | reverse complement strand
CAAAGAAACTACACATTTCCCCTGCCAGCAGGAACTAGTGGTGTAGTCCAATCAGCATTTATGCCTGCTGAGGCCTGGCCCCCATCTTTTGTCTGGCCCCTCCAAGGCAGGTAAGTACCGGAACAGAAAACAAAGTTAATATTATGCAAGCAAATTAATAAACTTTAAAGTTGATATAAATACATATGTTAACTATATGTGCGTGCTAACATAAAGAACAAATGTATCCAAATCAACTAATAAATGTTTTACTGAAACTAAAGTGTTGTGTTTGAATGAAAAATAAATTGTGCATGAAAGTTACCGACTTCAGAGTGTGGCCATGGATTTGGCCATCACATGGTGGAAGGGTAATAACAGGTGGACAGGATTACCTGACAGCTCTTCTGCTCTGTTTTCAGTGACATCCTGAACGGTTCGGCGGTGTGCGTCTATCGAATGGAGGACGTGGTTCGAGCCT
Source organism: Micropoecilia bifurca (assembly GCA_903067075.1). Classification (NCBI taxonomy): domain Eukaryota; kingdom Metazoa; phylum Chordata; class Actinopteri; order Cyprinodontiformes; family Poeciliidae; genus Micropoecilia; species Micropoecilia bifurca. Next base: position 10,849 of record CAEGAF010123516.1, on the reverse strand, counting down.
TTAAGGGCAACTTTCTGCATAAAGAGGGGCCTCAGTACAAATGGGCTGAGTTCACAGGAAAAGTGCCTTATCCGCGGCCAGGAACTGTAAGCTACAACTCCCAACTTGATGCATGATTTTAGTTTAAACTGATTAAAACAGGCATGCGAGACGATGCCCTCAAATTTGAGCTTTCTCTTTCACTTATTACACAAATAAAAAATCTGCAGAGTGTGTAAAAAAAATAATGTCTACATGTTGTTTTGAGGTCAATGCAGTGCTTAAATTACGATGCATTTTTCCTGTTTCTCACTGACAGTGTCCCAGCAGCACTTATGGAAGCTACAGCTCGACCAGAGAATATCCTGACGACGTGATTTTCTTCAGCCGGACTCACCCGCTGCTGCAGGTCCGTCCTTTTTAACATTATTAGATTAAACCCATTTAATCTAATAAGACTCTTCCCTGTTTTACGCAGGGTCCAGTCATTTTTTCCCCCTCTCTATTTTGGTCTAAATAAAATTAAGAAGTTAAATTAAATTGGCTTTCACCACCTCATCTTTGATGACATGAATTTTCCATCATTTTTTGGCTGATTTACAAAGCTGGCTGAAAAATGACAATTTTATTTATTTAATATAATCAGTTTTGTAAATGTAATGAACTTTGTTGCAGGAACACGTGCTGCCTCTGGGAGAGCGCCCACTGCTGGTGAGAGTGGGTGTTCACTACAAGTTTAGCAAGCTGCTGGTGGACCGGGTGGAGGCTGTGGATGGCACGTATGACGTCCTTTTCATTGGCACAGGTAGAGAGCAGAGGGAGCGGCTGACTCATTTTAAACCCTGTCCTGCTTTTTATGTTAAATGTTATTTGTTCTCCGTTTCCTCAGATTCAGGTCTCGTGCTAAAGGCTATCCATCTGCCCAGAGAGCATGGTCAGAGTCAGGAGGTCACTCTGGAGCAGCTGCAGGTTTTTCAGGTACAATAAAATATTTTAAAAAATTAAAATATGTGCATATTTCAGCTTAATTTCAGATTTTATTAATATATACTATAAATCTTGTGAGTTGATACATCTGCATAGTGTTTTCTGGCCCATTACCTCTAGGAGGTTATTTTGTTTGTTTTTGATTTTTCTACATTTCTTAGATTCGTTTCATAAAAATGGTTTAATATTGATCTATATTGTTGCTATTTGCTTCTTTAGACACTAAGCATGTTTCTCTCTACTCACAGCACAAATCACCCGTGACAGCGATGGCGTTGTCAAAGAAAAAGGTAACAAAATGAACGAGAGAGAAAGTCGCTGCCAAACTTATAAACTCCCTGACTCACATGCACACACACACACACACACACACACACACACACACACACACATGTACACGCATACATACACACACACACACCCCTGCATGCACAGCGTCACACTTATCACTCATCTTTCCACCTTGCGTCTCCAAGGACATCTTCATCACCAGTTTCTATGGTTACCTCACCTCAGTCAGTGCCATAATGAAGTGATACCACACTGTACATGCAGACGTGTGCACACACACATGCACACACACATATATTTTCACCTTACTTTGTTAAAATAGTCTACGATCTTTGAAAAAGACAAACCCACAGTTTTCTCAACAAAAGATTTAGATGTCTAGTCTAAAAAAACAAGCATCAACACATTTTTTGCTCCCATGCACAAACAGCACGAGTTCAGTGTGTTGCGCGTCATTAAATGAGATGAATATTGTCTTTTTGTTCATCATTTGAACTGGATTTCTGCCTCTTTTTGCCGTGTCACTTAATGATCCTCCATTCTTCTGTTTTCTCCACAATCTGTTTTTATCTGCCACCTTACTTGTCTTCCACAGTGGCTGTTCGTGGGCTCTAGGGAGGGTGTGTCTCAGCTGGCCCTGTACCAGTGTGAGCTGTACGGCCAGGCCTGCGCAGAGTGCTGCTTGGCCAGGGATCCCTACTGCACCTGGGACGGACATGCCTGCAGTCCCTATATGCCCACCGTGCGCCGGTAGGGAAGAATGAAAGAGCACATTTTGGGAAAAATCCAAACAACAGCTAACATGATTACAGTGTAGCTAAATGTCTTCCCCCTCAGTTAAATATGGGAGATACAATCTCCAGTCAGTCATCTAGAATGAAATTAGAAGCACATCTGTTGATAGTTTAAAAGTTGATCACATTCAAACTCGGATTTCTCTGTTTAGGCTTTCGGCATTTTTTCCAGATGAATAACACTGTGGCCCCTTTTACAAAACGTCTACTGGTGTTTTTCATGTTTATTGGGGATATTCTAATCTAACCTTTTCCCCCAGTGATTGCATGAGCAGATTGATTCACTTCTATCAGATTGAAGCACTACATGACCTTCTCTCTAGTGCCATCATCACGACAAAATTTACATAGTAACCAGCATTTGCAAATCAATGTCATCACTCCAAGCCTTTTCTCTGATAGAGCAAGAAATGACTAACCAGTGGAGTGCACAGACATTTGGAGGGAAGGGTGCTCAAGAGGAAAAAAGGCCAAAATTAAGGAAATTATGTTGTTATTATAGAAATGTAGGGCACTGGTAATCCAGAATGTTACCTTGGGCTACACACTATATACTGTCAAAAACACACAAGCACATTGCAAAAGGGCACTTTTTTCTAGAGAGAGAAAAGGGCAGGATGTCTAGCACCACCTAGTGTCTAACTGCGTACATCCCTGCAACTAACCCTAATATTTGTTTGTCTGCAGGAGAAATGCTCGTCATTTAGGGGAGGAGGAGGATCCACTAACTCAGTGCGTCCGGCAGGGAGGTGAGGAGCAAATCCAATGATTTCACCAAGTGTGAAGCATCCAACTGCTCATTATGTATGAATACTTTGCAGGCCAACACGGTTTGAACCACATCTATAGTAACGGCAATACTAAGCCAGTTGGCTGGGGTGAGAAAAACATGGCTTCTGCGTCATATTTTCTGCCGATGGAAACAGGAAGTCATAGATTAGTCATAGTAATTAAAATCTTTGAAAAGTAAAATACAGATTATTAAAAAGATTCAGCAGAACGTGATTTAAAGACATTGCTAGCGATATGAAAGGCTGTGCATTAGTAATTTGGTTAAAACTATTTCTGACCAGGCTAAATTACTTTCTCACAAAATAAATCTAATATAAGTAAAAGTTGGGAGTTTTCATTTCCTCAGTGTGAGATTATGTAATTGCAGTAAAGGATTAATATATCTACTAAAGCTTTTTACACATCTTTACAAAAAAAGATTAAAAAAAATCTATCCTTTGTAAACAAATAACTTCAAGGGAGAAAATAAACACAGAAACGGACCAAAGCTGAAGCTCTACCAGCAACAGAGGCATGTTTAATGTGTTGCTGTGTTTTGTTGGTTTAATTCAGCTGGGCTGCAGGTGGAGGCGGAGCAGAGGGTCATGATGGTTGCCGAGGGTAACAGCACCTACCTGGAGTGTCTGCCTCGGTCCAGACACGCTGCTGTTACCTGGTACAAACAAGCTGGAGAGAACAGCGCCGAACTAAACCAGGTAGACACATTTTACCCGAACACCGTCAAATCTGACACGTTAAAGCATCTGATGGTCACATTACTTTAAAAATTAAACATTGAGATCAATAATTGACTTGTCAGTTTGTTGGGAGTTGAAGCTGTTTATATAAGCTTATAAAACCATCCATTTGAATTGAATTAAATTGTGAAAAAAATACAATTGAATCAAAATGAAATTAAGTCAGCTGAAAAAATTTGAATGAAATGAAGCTGAAGTTGAATAGAAATTAAATTAAGTCCATTAAGATTAAATTAAAATGATATTAATTGGATTAATTTGCTTAAATTACAATTAATTAAAACCAATTGAAGTGAGTTGATACAATAGAATAAAATTTAATTGAAATGAATTATGTTAATGGAGCCAACATCCGTCCAGGTAATGACAGGTGACCAGCTGGTGGTGATAGAGCGCGGCGTCCTGATTCGGAGAGCCGAGCTCTCTCACGGCGGCGTCTACCACTGCCAGGTGGAGGAACACGGCTATCACTGGACCGCAGTCACCGTCCGCCTCGCCGTCTGGAGCCCCTCTGCCAATCGCGTCCTCTCCTCTTTGGCCGGCTCGTCCTATCAGAGCGCAGGAACCCAGCCCTGGTACGAGGATGTGATGGCCTTGATTCACCCCGGAAACCTGGGCGAGCACTGCAAGGCCCTGGGTTACCGTCCGCCGCGCACCCAGCGCCATCGCGGGGACTTCATGGTTCTGCAACATAAGGAGAAAGAGAGGGCTGAGAAGCACAAGCATGGAGGAGGAAGAGGAGGGGGAGGAGGGGGAGGACGCGCCGTGGGACGGAAGAGCAGGAGCAAGCCTCAACAGAGGGCACCAAGGAGCGCCTGAGCGCACAACGTCACTGACTGAGACACACACACACACACACACACTTTGTGTAACCCACACATGCACACACTTAACTTATACTTTAGGACCCACTCATACTGTATGTACAGAGACTACGTCATGCGCATGCACTTACCTAAAATGAAAATGGCATCCTCTCATCTTAGTGGCAAATAGTCAAACTCCACATAATCATCTGAACTTTGTACAGGACAGCTTGGACAGTGGAGGACGGCTTCGCTCCGACAGAGGACTTTGTGAATAAACGCGCAAAAGTAGATTAGCTTAGGTTGCTTAGCATGCCGAATGAAGGACGAGCAGCACGGCCAGGTCACTCTGTGCTGCGACGAGGACATTTAAGTGGATATTATTCAGGTTGAGGAAGCATTTTTCCACAAGCTAAAATTTTTAAAAACATGTTGCCCTACTGAAAGGATGTTGAACTTAAAGGAAAACCTTTGAGCTCTGTATGTTATCCAGTTATTAACTTAAGAGGCAAAAATAAGCTTCCTGTTGTCTGTCAGCTTTTAGAAGAGCAAAATGAGTAGGAGAGTGGAAAGGAATTTGGGTTGGAGGAAGAATTTTCTTAAATGTTTTGTTCCCAGATTTGAACAGTTCCCCTTCCTGTGATGATTGAGAATTGGGGATCATTAGGAATACAGCCCCTTGTCTTGCAGAAATGAAACGGGTCAAACCAAAACAAGGGAAAACGCATGCAGACTGTGCTGAAAAGAACTTGGATGTTGTTACCAAGGCATCAGACGGAGGAATAATCAACAGTTGGCTAATAATTGGGCCAAAAATGTAAAAATGAAAAAAAAAAATGACATGATCGAATTACAATAGAAAAGCCACAAGTATTCTTGTTGCTGCTCCAATAATATTAAGCAATAATTATTACAGTCATAATAATGTAATAGCATTTATCAATTATTTTTTTGCACAGATTTAAACAGAAATGTGGAATAAACATGTTAAATTTAGCAGTAGTATTCAAGTGTTAATTGCGGTTCAGAGCTGTGTGTGAACTTCTAAAGCAATGCTACCTTAAAAGGAGCAATGGGTCTTTAGTTTTACACACCATGGCCTGAAATATTTCCAAACAGTCAACTTTGACCAGCAACATGTGGGGGAGGGGCATCTACTGCACTTCCCCTGGCATCTCAGGAACAGGCTCTGCCCTTTTTGTGGTTTTTGAATTGCAGCTTTTGAACATTTTGATATTCTTTGAAAGCGAACTGACCCCAATCAGCAGCGACTGCTAATTAAGACATTCAAAACTATCCGGACAGAAACGAAACAGGGTAATAATGTCCGGAAACAAATTAAACTACTTTGAATTGGGAATAAATAAGTCAGCTGTTCTATTTAAAAAATGTACAGGTAGACACAACAATCAACCACAGTAGATTCACAAACTATTCAACAGTGAGATGTTTGCTAGTTTGTTGAGATGAAGTAGCGGTTCCACCTTAAGATTACATACTGTGACCACTGAGATGAAAAGCAGAGAAGAGTGCAACGATCCCTTTGATGGTTGACTTTCCCCAGCTGTACCAACCACTACAAAAAGAGGTTTCCATTGTGTTTGCCGCTGTGCTCTGCGCTGTAACATTAACCCAGGTTCAGATGCAGTCCTGCTGCTAATTCTGTGCCATGTGGGGGGCAGAGTGAACAAAACAAAACGATTCTACTTTTAGCTTGGAGTATTTGCGTAGATCTGGAGAATCTGTTGAAATTTTTAAAAAGTAATAAGAAATAAAGGGTTTCCATGCAGATGTGGTTTAAATGGCTTCAACAACGGTCATAATCGGAACGTTCATTGCTTGTTTGCTGTTCAAATCAGATGATCTCTTTATCATTTAAAGATGACATTTAATTGTTCTGTAATTTGAACTGTGTTTCTTCTCAGTATGTTGAACTTTGTAAAATAATGCTTTCAAAAGATTTTCCACTTGTGTTTGATCAAATTTTTAAAAAAAAGGAAAAAGGAAAACACAAGCTGATGAGGCCCTAAGAGGCAGAGGACTCTGTACATAACATGCATGTTTCTCAACCATCAGACTGCAGGTGACTTTGTGTGACAGCTGTTTCTGCAGCTCCAGCCTATAATGTCGTCCAGTGATGACCAGTGATGAAAAAGGCTCAGTGCGCGATGAAGACGTTTAAGTTGTGCTACCTGAAAGCTGGAGGCTCGACGGGAATGTTTTCTGCTGGACTTTGGCTCGTCGGATGACAGTGACTTCTCAAAACAGTGAAATGCTACTTATTGTGTGCTACTTGTTAAACAGACCTTCTTCCATCATCTGTTTGATGTGACTTTCTTGTATTTATTAGACTGACTTTGAGTAAAGCATCTTGGTTAGTAAAAGCTCATCACCAAGCCATAAAGCCTCCACTGTTTTTGTTTTGTTTTAACGTGAGCATCTTTGTCTGCTTGCTTTCATATGTATATCTGATGTCCAGTTGTTACCATTTCCCCTGTTTAAACGCCTTGCAACTGCATCTTTATTTGTATTATTTTGATAACTTCTTAGGGAAACCTTCCCATTCTCTTGGTATTTAAAAGTTGATCTGTTTCAAGTTGAGGCAGCAAGAACTAAAGAAGTATTTAAAACATTGTCTTTGTCTGTGTCTTTAATATATACATATCACTGACTTAAACTAAAAGCTCAGACCGGTACTGCTTATGACAAACTGCGTTGGAAATTAAAATTTTCTGTCTGAAGTATCAAGAAAAATAAATTGTTACATTGAAGGTCCGTGGAATCAGTAATAGTGAGGTACCTGGCCAGTAATATAGGTTTTGAGTTGACATTGTAACAATATATTGAGAAATTTTTCACTCTTTGAAAAATGTAACAATTCCACAAATAGCTTAATACATGAATAAGTATCATAGTTAATAGATAACAAGTTAATACTTTCAGTCTATTTTCTTGTTATTAAGTGTTGCAGATGGCATAGTTTTCATATTCAGTCACCAGTGATGAAATAATGTGATGTTTTTCTTTTAAAATGGCGTTGGTGTTGAAAATATTACATGGTTTTCAACCATTTCTTTTTTTTGTTACCACAGTTGCAACATTACACATTTTATACATACAAATTTCTTGTTTACAAATTTTTCAAGCTCTGTAAAATTGGACTGTGATTGGACATGTCTTGTGACAGATTCTGAATCGGGTTTAAAACAAGACTTTAACTAGGTCTGTTTAACATGTGCATGTACTTTGGTCTGAACCATGAAGTTGTTGTTGTTCTTACTGTAACCAATAGTTCTCCTGTCAACGTAGACCCTGCAGATCTCTGCAGATCCTCAAATATTATGTTAGATCGACGGCCCTGTCTGCTCTTCCCGTCTTTGGATTATAAATTGAACTGTGCTAAATAAGATAACCAAAGCTTCCTCCGCAATTAAATGCATTAAGACTTGTGGTTGCAACATTACACTGTGTGGAAAAGTTGAAGGGATATTTATGCGAGGCATTGTAGATGGTGAAGTCATTAATAATAACAGCTTTGTGTACATGTTCAGTATCCTTCCTCGTGAATATACCAAGCATGGAGCTGGACCTGTATTATATCCCTGTGTAAATCAAACAGGAGTCCTCCACGTTTTTCCTCTTCAAGCTTGCAATTCTGCACAGAGCATCTCTGTGTGGGCTTTAGCGTCTGTTTGACATTTGTGGGTTCTGAGTGAAAGCAGCTCAGTTCACAGGCTAAGCCAGTAAATTTGCCAAATTGGGAACTTAGCAACAAATGGGAGACACTTCTGTTGCTTTAGAAAAAAAAATGAACCAGGGCAGAGAGAGTGCAGATACCTAATGTGGGCTTGGCTTTTGGCTTCCTGGTTTGAACCTTCTCAGCTGCACCCACATTAAAGAACCCAGCAGCGGCGAGTTATTCACAAGCACATGTTTGGAAGGGGAAAGGAGGGCAAAGTCGTGGAGACGCAGACACAAAACTGTGCTTTGGAATGTGAATCTAACGCTCTGCTTCAAATTAAATCAACAAACTTCATGCTTTGTTATTGGTAGTGGTAAACTGTTAAAATAACATAAACTCAAAAACGAAAAAGCAAGATTGCTGTTGTGTGTTAAGGACATAGTTCAAGGCCTGGAAACACGCCTGGAAACATCTTCTGTTTCTTCACCTTTTGTATCTGCTTCTACAAATGTTTTTAGTGGGGTAATATTTTAATTTTAGAAGTCGTGTTTTCATTAACTAAGTGGAAAATTATCATAATTATAAATAACTCAAACATCTGTCAATTTATATAATGTGTTTCACTCAGTGAGATGGTTCCTGAAATGATTTTCGATCACATTTATTGAACGGGTCTGTACATCATTTCTTCCTCTTCTGTTCTGCATTTGAATGTTTCAACTTAATCCCAACTCCTTGACATGGGGTCATCAAGTGGTACGGATCGGACATGACGCCTAAACCACCCCACACCTCAACACAGGTGTGCACCAGGGCTGTGCACTTAGTCCCTGCTGTTGAAGTCTGATGCCATCAGGTCCAAAACTATGACCAGGTTTGTGCCTGACCTTCGCCTGTTTGGGCTCGTAGGAGTTTTTGTGTGACATTCAATGTTTCTCTTGAAGACATGCTGCAGGGCGGCTCCTCAGTCATCACAAGGGCCTGATGTGTTTCACTCTGTCATGGTCTATTTACATCTCCGTGCCAGTACCAGTCTCATGTAATTTTCCAGAGCTGCTTCTCTGCAGCTGGAACAGACTTGTCTCATTTTATATTTAGAGACTTTGATTTTTCTTTTTTTTTGTTGTCTTTTTGCAACAATGCCTTGGAAAAGTATGTGTTGGAATTTTACACATTTTGTCTGGTTGCAATTACAGCCTATGATGTATTTTTGGTGACTTTATGCAACCAAACAACACATGGCAGCACAGTAAACAGTAAAGTGGAAGGAACTTATTACCACTACTTTCCAACATTTTTACAGAAAAAATATAAAAAGGTGGGCTGCATTTGTTTTCAGCCCCAGTTGTCCTCATAAGTCACTCTGTTAGTACACAGAGTCAACTTGTATGTAATTTAGTCTCAGTATAAATCCAGCTGCTCTATGGAGGCCTTAGAGATTTATTGGAGAAAATCAGTAAACAAACAGCATCATGAAGTTCAAGGAACAAATCATGGAAAAGGTGTGGAGAAATAAAAATAGATTTGGGTCAGAAAATTATATCCCAAAGCCGTCATCCTAAACTGTAAGGATTACAGTTCAACTACAAACCTAAGAAGACATGAACCATCTGTCTAAACCCAGGTTGTCCAAATGTTTATATTTTCATATTAAGTAAGTATAAGTATTCAGAGGCTACAAAATGAGATATTTTAAAATTAAAAATGCAAAACAAATAAATAAACAAATAAACAACTAAATAATCAAACCTTTGAAGAAAATGGATCTGTAAAGGAATGTAGATTTGAGACATAAAAAGTAAACCTTCACCAAGTACATAAGCATTTTGTTTCACTTTAAAAACACCTCTCCATTTTCAGGGAAAATTTGATTTGTCAGTTAAAAAAAAAAAATCTAACACCTCTTCCATCAATCGCTTGTGTTGGCAATTTTGTGCCACTCTTGAACTGGGACTGGGACCCTTGGTGCCGAGGGTTGAAAATGACCCCCAGGCTGAACTTTAAACTCCCCTGATCTGAAGAGACAGACTGGACAAGGAGAGCATTAATCAGAGGAGCCCAGAGGTCCAAGACGCCTATGAACTCTGGAGCAGCTGCAGAAATCCACAGCTTAGGTAGGAGAATCTGTTGACAAGACAACTATTAGTTGTGTGCTCCCCTCTTGCTGGTCTTTGTGGAATAGTGGCAAGAAGAAAGCCACTAGAAGTCCAGTTTGTGGAAGAAGATGTCCTGATCACAAAACTGAAGTTGAATATGCTGCATGTGGAGGAAAAACTAACATTGCACATCAACCCAACCCATTAAAGCATAATACAAGTTATGTATATATTTTTACAGATGATCTCTATCTCGATTGACTCAGCTGTTTTTGAGTTAAAGTAGTCCAACGAAGTAAATGAAATGTAAATACATGCAACAGTTTTCAGGATTTCTTTGTGAAGATTTATCATGTTTCGTTTTCCCAGCCAATCACCATTTTGTGTTTTTCTTTCACATACAATCCCTAATAAATAAATTGAAGTTTGTGGTTGTAATATGACTACATGTAAAAAGAAATAAAAATAAAATAAGTTTATAAAAACTTTTGTAACCCTTTGTATAAAGATCTGCTTTTAGAAGGATGTATATGTTTTGTGGCTTACATTTCCTTCAAAATAATGTCCGAACTTCAAATTTGATGGAGTGGACGTAACATTCAACACTATTGTAAGATGATTTATTTTTTCTTTTCAATTAATATGGTTTCATGTGAGGTTGGTTATTTGCTGGGGATGTTCCATG
>CAEGAF010123503.1:0-25062 GCA_903067075.1 Micropoecilia bifurca | reverse complement strand
TCCACATACTTGATCCCAATAATCATGCACTATTCTGAACTGAAACACAATAAAAAGACATATTTTAAAGACATGAGGTGATTTGGTGTTAATAAATCCACAACTGTGCATCTAGTGGCTGCACAGTGGCGCAGTTGCCTTGCAGAAAGAAGGTTCTGGGTTCGATTCCCAGCCCCGGCCTTTCTGCATGGAGTCTCCATGTTCTCCCTGTGCATGGTGGGTTTTCTCCGGGTACTCCGGTTTCCTCCCACAGTCCAAAAACATGACTGTTAGGTTAATTGGTCTCTCCAAATTGTCCCTAGGTGTGCATGGTTGTTTGTCCTGTGTGTCTCTGTGTTGCCCTGTGACAGACTGGCAACCTGTCCAGGGTGACCCCTGCCTCTCGCCCGGAACGTTAGCTGGAGAGGAACCAGCAACCCTCCCGACCCAAATAAGGGACAAGGGTGCCAAGAAAATGGATAGATGGATGGATGGAAATCCACATCTATTTTCTCATGTTTGAACTTGTGTTGTATTTCTTAACATGTCTGCAGACATGAGTAAACAGGAAATATAAAGCAGTCACAGGTAAACATTCAAACATTCCCTGAACTCGCCACATAAAGTTGGATCATGTTTGTCCTGAAATGCTGAAACATTAAGACTTAAATTCACTGGAACCAAACGGGCTGAACTCAATTTGAGCCGGACTCACCACTGCATTTCAAAACAGGGAAACATCTTCACTGCTCCAGAGTCCAGGATGACTTTCCATGATGGTGACCAACACTTTACATAGCAGTTGAAGTTTAAGTTCAGTAAACTCTCTAATCACTGATTCTGCAGAGCAGCGTCTGAAGAAAGTCTGGTTGGGTCCAAATATGAAGAATAACTGATTCTACTGCGTCCAGAACGTCGTTGAAGTTAAAACCTTCTAATATGTTTACACACCTAATTGAAATAAATTCTGCTATTTACTTCAAACCTTAGACTTTTCAACCATGTCCTTTGCAATGATGTAATAATGTATCAGATTAGGAGTCAGTAACATAAAATGCCTGATTTGAAATGAGTCGGATCAGTACTGGCAGCAGAACGTCTGCACCAGGACATCCCTGTATGAAACAAAGCTATTGTTTTCTGCGAGGTAATCTAATACCTTCTGTTTCAGCTCAGCGTGGTTTATTAGAGGAGTAGCTGACTGAGTATGAGCAGTGAGACAATTACAAAGGCAATTTTACTGGGAGGGATTCTATAATCATCAGTTCATGCTGGGAGACTCTATTAGAATGAGTTTTCTTTTAGACTGAAGAGAATTCATTTGTAGTTTATAAGTCACAATGCAGCCATTAGTAACTTCACTCAGTCAGAGAATTAGAAAGATAGAGGAAAGAAAATATGAAACAACATGCAAATTAAAGCTTTTAGCACAAGTAAATGAACAATTTAAATTATTCATCCGGAGCTTATTAAGTGCTGCTTTTTTTAAGGATGGTTTGTTGAATTGCTGAAGCTATCACAAATCCTCCCTCATTTTAATAACGAGGCTTTTCCCCACAAGACGTGATTGATCCAAGGAGAATCTGGAAGGCATAACTTAATCCCACAAAGTTTTCCTGAAGTCAGCAGAAGCAGAAACCGGAGCCGACTGGCACTGGGCCACTTACAGTAATCTCCATTATGCATGCTTACATCAGGCTGCCATGTTGTTTTGATGAAAGCCTAACAAGTCTTAATGAATGGAAATGAGTGTATGTTTGTGTGATCAAAATAGCACATAATTACTCTTCTAGCCCAGATGATCCAGGTGAGCAAGAGTCTAACGCCGCAAACACCACAGACACCACAGACACCACAGACACCAAGGTCCCACCAGCAAATATCTCCTCTAGGTCGACTTGTAAACAAATTAAATTCATTAAAGGGGGTGAGTGGAGGCAAACAGCAACATCATGTGCAATAGTTTTCAAAGGCAAAGCAAGACCGAAGGGATGTTTCTACCTGGGAAATCCCTGAGCTGCAGTAAATATCGTGCTCTCTGAAAGGCTGAAGTCAACATGTGATGGACTCCACCGTCCAACCTGCCGACCCGGGAAAAAAAAAAAACATCCTGGTCACGATTCACAACCACAAAACAGAAAGTTGAGCAGATCTTTGTTTAATCACAGATTTTTCTGTGGAACAAACTCCAAATTGTTTTCAGAAAAAGTCAGCCTGGTTGTCACGCTACTGCTTGGACAGATGAGGCGTATTTGGTTTCTGCACTGTTTAAACTTTCTACTATTAGTAATTTTTGGAGGAATCCTGAAGTATTTGTGAGTTTGAAGTATTTGCAGGCGGCTGTCCTGCAGGTCCACTGGACCTGTGGGTCGTTCTCTGATGTTTCTGGGCTGTAATGTCATTGGACTCCATGAAACAGTCCTCAAAAACAACACAGTAGATAAAATATCAGGTGATATATTGTCAGAATTGATCAGATCATATGGTGTATTTCAGAATGCAGTCAGTTTTGAATGGCCTCATTTAATAAACAACTGAATAAATGCAAAGAAAATAATTCACTCTAACAGTATGTGTGTATTTCTCTATCCTGCCTTTCTTTAAATGTAATGGAAAAATAATGGTATTATTTTAATACTTCACCAGTAACATGATTTTTTATGAGGAACAGCTGATGATGCTGATGCTGACAGAGATCTTAATAAATATTATAACTTTCCTTCACTTTCAGATGGATGTGAAATAATTTTCTTCATTTTTCTTCATTTAATTCTTTTTTCTGTATGGAAACATGGAGGCGATTTTGATTTTTGCTGTTAAATAATCTACAATTATTCTGAACACTTGTAACCTTAGGATGGTGTTAGTTTTAACAAGGCAGGTGATTATATGTTTCCTGAATGAGGTTTGTTATATGTGGACTATCACTGCACTAATGATGGTTTATGATTAATGAGTTTGTGCCGCACCATGATGGACTCGGCTATTAGGACTAAAAGGAGATGGAACCCAACCCACAGGAGCCACAGCAATTAGTTTGAGCCAGATCAGAGGCTGCTGGCATAATGACCCGATTCTGGCAGCTTATTCTAATCATGCTCACCAACGGCATCTTTTCCTGATTCCTCTCACTCCTTTCCGCCTCACCCTTCTGGTCTGGGGGGAAGAATTCATAAAATAATCGCCACTAATGTTGACGTTTCAGGAAAAGTGACCGGTTCTCTTCCTTTGGCGACTACAATTACGTCGGAAAGTTTGATCGGCTGTGATAGACAAAACAGCAGGAGCTCATAAATATGGATAGAGAGTCTGAGAAAATAAATTAACAGGGCCTGGCCTCTCTGCTGCCCCACTTAGACTGTCAATTACAGACCTGACAGGAGCCCTGTGAAGGAGCCACACATGGATGACACACACACACACACACACACACACACACACACACACACACACACACACACACACACACACACACACACACACAGGGACACACACACACACTCATTAAAGTGTGCATTTGAGGCCGTTCTGGAGCCATCCAGCAGTCACCTGCTTCATTATCAGCAGGCAGAGTTCATGCTTTATGACATGTTTCAAGAGCTTAAAGCTATTGAGTATTGTCAGCTGCTGTGCAAAATCCAATACAGGGATTGATTTGGCTGAAAAATGACAGATTTTCACTTTTTTTTTTACTTTTCTACACTTGAAGCTTGTTCATTGTTTGCTTGGAGGGTTCTGCAGCCAGCTGGAGCAACACTGACAAAAAGAGGCCAAATATTTTATAGCTGCACAAAGAAATGCTGGACTTTTTACACTTTTTATTCCATGAAGTGGGCAGTGAATTAAATTATGCATGCTGGAAGGACGAAAACATTATCAAAGGGAAGGATGAACAGGAATTTGTGACCTTTTGAGACAATGTTCATGCACATTCTCTGTGCACCTGTGTGTTGTGTGAATTTGCATGAAATAAGTCACCTTTGGACAACAGCTGGCTCAGAGCGCCGGCAGAAGGACTAATCTAGTTTAATGTGCTTGATCAGATGTAATTTAGGCTGCCACAGGTCGTTTTCTGGAACTACGTGTGTCTGAATGTCCTGAAAATATGGCACCATAAAATTGTTTTTGAACCATCCAGGGCATGGATGGTGGAAAACCTATAAAGGTTTTCCACCTATAAAGGTTTTCCACCATCCATGCCCTGATTCTCACCTGTTCGGTCCTGATGCTGTCAGGTTCTCTGTGAAGTTCTGTTTCTAACATCTTCCACTGTGTAAATCTGCTGATTCTGTGTTCATCAGTATTTCTGAGCTATAATCTGATATCTATCTTGACTTCTGCAGGATTCATGATGCTGACCTTTTCACTGTAAACTTGATCAGGTATTTTTAGTTTCTAAAACCTTTACAGACACTTTTCACCCTTTTCCAAACTTCTTAAAGGTTCCCTGCTGACATAAAATTCAGAGCAAATCGTTGCTTTAAAAACTAAAACATTTTTCAGCTTTCGCATTTGAAATGTCACCTAAATGGGGGTGTTATGTGAAATTGACTATTTTGAGCTTCATATCATGTTGTAATGTTTTTCCTTGATCAAAAACATTCCTTGCTTTGGTTCTTTAATGCATGTCTGAAATCCTTGCATCTCCATGGCAACCAGTCAGGGGTGCCTAAACGCTTGCTCATCCAATGTGCCGCCTCTTTAAGTCATGAATGATTGTATGATGAGTCCTAAAAGATTTTAAAACAGCACCATGGAGGAGTATTATTGTGATAACATGAACGAGTAGCATTGGAAGGGGTTAGAGTCTCTTAAAGAGACAGAACCCAATTCAAGGTGTCAAACTGCAAAGTCAAATTTATTTTAAGTTATTTTCGATATCATTTTAAGGTAACATGTCTGCTTGTTATAAAGATGCTTCATCTACCTGGAAAATACACAATGCCTCCCTTTAATAATAACAAATATTGAACAGAGATTATATTTTCTTTTTTTAATCGACAGTAAAAGGCTTGTTAGATGATTTCAAACAGAAATAAAAATGGAAATACTTTGAGCAAAAGCTGATTCTAATGTTCAGCCAATATCTGCTGCCAATTCTCCAGCTGTCTGTGCCAACTTTTTGTATTTTCTGGCTCCAGACTGTCTGTAGTTAATCCTTGGCCTGCTGTAAAGTGAGCGGCCACGGTGCAGCTGCAGCTCATCCTGAAAATTGTTCCTCCGCTGCAGGAACGGCCAAGGTCTTGTTTACCTCTGATTTGGAGAGAGTTAAAATGACGCTTTTAGCTACGGAAAAAAATATGAAAATAATTAGCTTCTGAGTATTGAATATTAAATCCCACAAATTCCCTTTGAGGATATGAGCTGAGGATAAGCAGTCAGGTGCAGGAAAAAACAAGCCACTTGTGTATTACACACCATGTAAAACTAATGGGGTTTGAAGTTCAGTATCACACAGATGGAAACTTTTTTTTATTTACTTAAGGGAGCATTTGTGGTCATGAGATTTTATTTTAAAAGCTAAGTGGTAAAAAAACTCAGTTTTACTGTTACTAAGCTGAGCATAGTTTGGGCTTCTAATAAGCCTTTAAACATGTTAATTGGTTGCTCCAGCTAAACTTCCTGGATAGTGTTTCATTGTCTCAGAGGTGCTTTAACAGCCTGTCGCGGCTTCATTCGGTCTGAATATCTCCCCATGCTGGAGTCCTGCTTCGTATGTTAACTTCTTCCATAGATTAGAGAGGAAAATGCCCATCTGAGATGTAGCTCCTGCATTTGTGTGCAGTGTTTGTTGTCACCAGGAGGAACAGAGATCAGTGCCTGCCAATAGCAACAAACACATTACAGACGAATTGAAAAGCTGCGGATCTCTGCCAAATTTTCCACGATGATTAACTCACTGACAATTTTGTAAGCAAATTATGCGTAGTCTGCATCATGTTTCCAGGCAATTTCCTCATGAGCCATTAAGTTGTTTACCAGTTACAACACACTGTGAGAAGAAAAATCTTTATTGGTCGTTTGGTGCATTACAGAGACCAGTTTATAGTTTTTCATGAACTCAAACACTATATTGCTCATTTCCTAAAGGTCTCGGCTAGAAATAGCTAAAGTTCACTGGATATTGAAGACTGTGAGTTTGTGAAAGAGCCTGGCTCAAAATGTGTGGTATAGATTATGCCACCTAGAATAAGTTGCTATAACAGAGCCGTATTGATCAGAATCATTGATGGAGTCCAGTGTTTCACCGCCCTGTGGACAAATTCAATTCCTCTGAAAGAAGCGAGTTGAAAGGCCTGCGTTTGCAGCGGTCAGCCACACAGGACGCAGCGTCACGGAGGCACATGTTCTAGTAGAGCTACAGAAAAATGATCTGAGCTGATTGGAAACGGACGACGGCTCAGGACCAAGTTTTCCTCAAAAACTTTTCTTAAACAGAAAACAGAATCCAATAGAAACGGTGGTTAGATATTGTTTTAAGGAAGTTAATCTCCTGAATATCTTTAGATATATCTTCATTCTTCACACTATTGGATTCAAAACGGTTTAAATATTTTAAGAAATACCGATTTCAGATGTAAAACCAATACAGTAAAGATACTGTAGGTTATTTAGTTTTTTAAATATAAATAAATATTGTCACATGGATGTAATCATTTTGTCTATGCTGCATTGCATTCTGGGTAGACGACTAGGCACTAAGGCGCTCGCTCTGTCCAGCCAGATCAGTCATTTGTGCATCATGATTAATTCTCTTTGACTTTCTAACTGTTTATTCACTCTCACCTGATGTTTTTATTTTAATTTATTTTAAAATGTGAAGCACTTTGAAATGCCTTGCTGCTGAGATGTGCTATACAAATAAAATTTGATTGATTGATTAATTAATGTGAGCAAAATGGAAGGAAATGCAGGAACGACCAGTGGAACAGGAACAAACATTGTTCTCTCTCTGTGTGGAATCAATGTTTGTAGAAAGAGTTTCACTGTTTTTGTATATTTTCTTTAAAGCTTTAAAAGTTTAGAACAGACAAAACTCAGATGCACATTGATTATTACAATTATTGTACCAATTATTGTGTCACATTTTGAAGTGAGTTACTGAAAAACAGACTTTCACAATCAAATGTGTTAAAATAAACTTACACAATGGTTTTGCTTCTAGATTTATGTCCGTGTATAAACAAAATAAAAAGAATTATGAGAAGTTTATATATCTTAAGACAGACCTGTGTGTGTTTAAATGTGTGGCCAGATGGACAGATTTCAGTAGCTGTGACAAAAGGGTAGATTAGTGCTTAATCTTGTTGTAGGCTTTCTTCTTTCACTCGGATTCATTCCAGGAAACAAGAGAAGATTTGAAATCCATCCAAATCTAATTAAAACTCTCAATACAAAAGGGGCTGTGCTTTTTTGACAGTTTGATTGGAGAGATGAGAAGCGCGGGAGGGAGGGCTTACTGTAGCCATTTTCACAGGAGACGCCATGCCGCGTGGTTCCTGGGGGGGTGGGGGGGAGCTTTTGTTGTTACTGGAGACAGATAGGAATCCCTGATAAATGTGGAAATGTGTCAAAACTCTGGAGGGAAGCTGAGGGAGAACTGGAGGTAAACGTGGCCAACTTGGGCTTTATGCAGCTGTCAGTAAGCAGACAGGCAGGAGTTTAACACATTGAGTCTTTATTTAGTTAATTAGCTTCTATTGGAGAGTTGGGGGGATACATTTTGGGTTCTTGTAAGTTTTCAAATGTATTAGTCAAAACTGTTTTGAACTCAGATTTCTATTTATGTGCTGTTTGAATATTTCAAGTTGTTCAGGTGACCTTTGTGCAGATGACTGTATAAAGGGGGATTCTTCATAAAATAAAGGATATTATATAGGACTCTGAGCAGTCAGAGGCCTGTTGAGAGCTGCTGCAGTACTGGCTGCTACAGCAGACCCTCCTACTCACAGCCATCAGCGTCCACAACAAGTCCTGGAAGAGAATCTCATCATGAGTTACAAAATGTAACTTTACTCTATGAATTTGATTATAAACCATTAAAGAAATTATTTAAAGGTTATTAAACATATTGGTAGATTTTTCTGTTGATTTGAAAACGAAATTGTAATAAAAAAACATTTTTCTGAACCATTTGAACATTAAAATCTGTCATAAATCATAGGTCATATGTGTTGTTATGCATATTAATTGTTTTTTTTTATCCTTTCTACTAACTTGCTATTAAACTACAGATAAAAATTAACTGCTCTGGTTAAATCTGGCATGTTTATGTGATGTATTCATGTTGATTAATGTCCATTGTCCCCTTTATGAAACAAATCTAAAACATCAGACTAGAACATTAAGGTTTCTTGTCACCAACTCATTTGGACAGCAATGTGGAGAATCAAAGGATAAAGAGTGTCATCCATCCAAAAAGACTTTTACTTTTTTAGAAAGTCACATCTTGATCTCCCCAGACTGAATGTGACATTATTTACTTTTAGAAATATCTTCCATAAACAGCAGCAGGTGAAATAAGGACTGCTGAAGTGCAGATGCTAAGTAACTGGGCATGAAGCCATGAAGTAATGTGAGAGAGTGTCTGGCTTCACATGGACAGGACTTCAAATTCTGTCTGACCACTGGCAGGAAAAAAGCACAAATCAATATTTCTTCCCAGGCCTGGGAGACTGAGGCCTGGTCGGCCCTAACAACATGCTTCTCTGTCCTCTGCACCTATTGGATCTCAGGGATGTGAAACTCTGCCTGGCGACAGGCCCTCTCAGGCCCCCGCTCTCGCTCCAGCTCCCAGTCTGGCCCCTGCAGCCCCTCCATCCGCAGCAGCAGCAGTGCTGTTAGCTTTGTTAATGGCTATTGTTATGAATGAAGACCTCTGCTCCTGATTCTTCATTGGCAGGCTCGGGGCAGGCAGATGGATGGCTGCTACTTCTTCTCTGCTATCAGGGCAGCCCAGACGCTGGGTCCAGGACTGGCGGAACAAAGTAGGAGGAATGGCGCTGCAATGGGGAGCAAAGAGGGTGAGAGGGAGCAGAAAGAGCGAGTGGGAGGGAGAGGGAGTGGAGTCAGGGGAAAAGGGCGTCGGAGACAAAAACAGCAGAATAGCAGGGGGGGCAAGAGACAAGGGTGATGGAGCAGAGGAGCAATAGAAAGGAGCAGGTCTGTCCTCCCCTGAATAAATTTGAGTCTGCATTGTAAAGGTTGTAAAGCAGGAGTGTGGCTGCTGTCTGTGGCAGAGGCCTGGATTCTCAGAGAAAACAAGGAGGGGATGAGGGGCCACACTGCCCACCCCCCGCATCCTGCCAGGCTCCCCTGTGTGGTGATGAATGGTGGTACTTGGTGAAAGTGAAGCCTGCTGGTGAGCCTTGGCAGAGAGAGGCTGCCTGGAGGATCATGGGGACAAACTCAGCGGACGCCTGTCCTTCAGTCGCTCGCAGCCTTCAGGCCGACTGCCGGCGCATCAGCAGCGCCGGGAACCACAGGGAGACGCTCCACCCTGCAGGCTGGGTGTTTTACACCAGCAGCTGCACCTCCATTACTCCACTAATGGCAGAAAAACACAGACTCAGTGTAAATCACAAATAAATAAGATTGTTCTCATAATAAGTCGATACAACACGTCATCCTCTTAATGCTTCCTGTCTTCATTGGTTTGTGCCAAAGATTCTGGTTGAATCACATGAAACACATAAAACAGCTGAAACACTGAGAGCCTTTAAATCTCAACTTAAAACCCTCCTGTTTAGAGTTACTTATGGCTAAATTAGGGTTATTGTGCGGGTTTTGATGTCTTCACTGTTTTTATCTTTACTTTCTATCTATTTTTTTATTTCTCTTTCTATCTTTTTTAATCGTTTTTTAAATCTCTTTCTCACTGTTTATTCAATGTCACATGCTGTTTTTATTCTAATTATGTAAAGCACTTTGAAATGCCTTGTTGCTGAAATGTGCTACACAAAGAAAATTTGATTGATTGATTGATTGATTGATTGATTGATTGATTGATTGATTGATTGATTGATTGATTGATTGATTCATGTGATGCACAAACTGTGTTTCCACTGCAGTCTTGCAAGATAATACAGCCAAAAAAAAATCCCTTCATCCTAAACTTTTTATCAACAAATGAGTCAAATTGGCATGATTCCATGAAAAAAATGATTTACAAAATGACAAATTAATTAATCACCTGGTGAAACTCACATTAAATCTATTTCCCCCTTTAAAAGTAAACATCACAGTTTATCAGTTTGCTTTGCTACTCTGCCAACTGTAACCTGGATGAAATTCACCTTGATAACAACTGACCTCCAGTCAGTTTGAATATTTAAAGTTTTAATGAACGTTTTTCTTTCAGTTGCTCCAACCTATCCTCCACCCACCAATGCAACACCAGCAGTGATGCCGTCTGTTGGTGGATTCAGGCTGTTTTCACCAAACGTGACCAAACCTCACAGTGTGTAGAAACTGGTCACACACACCACATCCACTGAAACAAACCTTTGAGTGAGGAAACCTGACCAATGTTTGCACCTCGTTGAAAATAGCATTTACTTTATAACTGCATGTGCGGCATCCCTAATGTTATGTTTTATCAAGTGAGACAAGCTTCTTCATTATTTATTGATCAGTCATCCCACCTCACACTTCTTATTACACATCATCAGCCAAGACTGCTGTGAAAACCACAAAAGGGGATTTCACTAATTGCTTCTTCAAATATTGAAAAGCACACAGAATCCTGACGGTTGTGTGTAAAAGAGACACGATGGCTGGGAAAAGTATTGACAAACCTTAAACCTTTTAGTAAAAATCTCAAACTTTTTGGGTGTTTTCAGCCAACAGATCAACACCAAGCAGCACAAAACTCTTCATAGGAGAGAAAGTGACACATCTCTTGTAAATCTTAACTTGATTTACAAAAAATTTGAAAAGCAGGCACAGGTGCAAACTCACCAAGATGTTTACGTCCACATTAACATGCAAACATTCATGTGTTAGAACGGCATAGTCAAAGTCTACATGCTTAAAATTGAGAACCTGGGGTAAGAATTGAAAATTGATGCCTTTCCATACAACAGACAGAGTTTAAGAATGAGCTAGAATTCAAATCTTCAGATTACTAAAAAGGTTTCAATGTGGAAAATGTACTGTCAAAATGCGTATTTAGTTTTGGTTTCATAAAATCCTCATAAATATGTTGAGCTTTTGAGGTGTTTGGGGGGAAAAGTGAAAAATCTTGGTAGTGTGGATCACAGGGTGCAACAGAAGAATCCTAGAGAAACCTTATCTTTCTCGTCCTCTTCTATTTCCTGTTTCTGTAAAAGCAGCTCTCCAGCACACTGAGCTGTTCAGAGATAATCAAGATGGGGCAGCGAAGTGGGCGGAGCCAAGGAGAGAGCCTGGGGGCCGGCCTCTGTTTGGCTCCCCCAGCCTCTCTGGATCCCGGCCATCTGCCACAGCTGCTGCCTGGCTTTAACTGCCACTCTAATTGACAATGAACCCAGAGCCCTGTGATAATTGTGGCTGCTTGGTGACTTGGGCAGGTAATGCTTCCCTTTCAGGATTTATCAGGCCCCATCTGTTCCTCATAGTGCTATATGTAGCAGAAAAGGCCCCCTGCCCAACCATCAGCGCTACTCCGTCCCCTTCCTCCTCTTCTTTGGCTAAGCCCTCCCCTCCAGTTGCTTTTCCATCAGTCTGCCACACATGCAGCCCTTTTCTGTGGAAAAGTGCGTTGTCATGGCGTTCTACACCCAGCGGCTCC
Source organism: Micropoecilia bifurca (assembly GCA_903067075.1). NCBI lineage: Eukaryota > Metazoa > Chordata > Actinopteri > Cyprinodontiformes > Poeciliidae > Micropoecilia > Micropoecilia bifurca. The sequence continues at coordinate 13,313 of CAEGAF010123503.1, read as the reverse complement.
TCTGTAAATATTGGGTTTTTTGTGATGGGTTGCTTATGAGACAGCAGCTCCGTGACCTGAGGGAAGGCTACGCCCACCAGAGGGCACCGCTCTGGGGCCACCATTGTTTGCTCAATCATTAGCTAAAAATAAAAGACTCCTCTTGGTCCTCAGAATCCGCCCCTTTCCCTTTTTTCACCGTGTTGTTTAGGATGTTGGCTGCAGCGTGTGGTGGAGCCGATGATGTGATGCAGGAACAACTGAGATCCGTTAGCAGGTGTTGTGTCCGATGGTGTTTGATTATTGCTGTGCTCAATCTTCATGAAATCGTCCCCGACTCCTGAACTATTACCGCTCAGAACTTTGCACATTTAGCATGTCAGACGGCCGGTGCTGGAAGATAATCCTCCCATCGTTCTTCATGTAAATTCATGTAAATTGATGGCTCTAGCATGAGGCTTATGAGAAAAATACGAAGTGGAAAACTCTTCCTAAACAGCTGCTGTGACGCCCACAAGCAGATCAGATTTGACCTTTCACCTATTTTAACTGCCTCTATCAGAAGTCCCTTTAAAATAATGTGATGAAGTATTGGTGTCGTCATAGTAACCTCTTCTAAGATTGAACCCCAAAGAATGTTTTTATTATCTCCTTTAATGTCATACTTAAAAAATTGTCTGAAAGCTCCAAACTGTGAGTTTACTTAGATAAATCTGTTTAATTGTGTGATGAGGCAAATATTTAATCCGTCAGTTACTCGGCTTTTAGACATTTAGACGTGTTAAATTTGCATTTGCTGAAGTTTAAACTGATCGTCAAATTGGAGGATAAAAATCTAAGTGCTTTTGAACAAGTTCTGGCTGCTGGTGCCAGAGAACAGTCTAAAAAAAGATAAAATATCCAAATGAAGAAAACTGCTAATTGATGTCAGAGTCAGATGATTTCAGGATTACAGAAAGGCAGCAGTGGTTTAAATAGCCACATTTTCAGGGTAGAACGTTGAAGTATACGCGCTACAGCAGCAGAAAACCACAGCCAGTGTCACTCCTGTCAGGAACCTGATGCTACGAATCACACAGACTGACCAGAACTGCCCAGCAGCAACATTCTGATCACAGAGGCTCTGAAGGTCCAAACACCTCAGTGGATCTGAAACAAATCGAGGAAAATCAACTAAATGAATTCTTCATCTTCCTCAAGTTTATGTTCCACAGCATGAACCGCCACCACCATGTCCTTACTTTGACATGTATGGAGATCACAGGATGCCACCGTCACACAAAGAGCTCAACCAGTCATGACCAGAAACTCTGACCAGTTTCAGTTCCGTCTTTCACCATTTCGGCCAAACGTCTCAAATATTGACAAATATTGATGTCTTCACAGTATATGTATGGAATATTATGGATATTTTGCTTTTCTTCAAACTAATATCTTTATAACCTCTGCTGTTGAGCTAAACAATATAAATGTTAGAGAAATCAAACTCTGCCTGCTGAATTTTGTCTACAGATATTTAGTTTGTTTTATTTGTGAAACAAGGAAGCTGAATGTTGGATTTAAATCTCAAAACATTTAAACAAAGTATGAATTTATAACTTTCATAAAGGAAGTTTCACATAAAAGAGTTTTTAAATCATTCATCTGGCTTTTTACTTTACCAAATTTGGCTATGTATCATACAAACCTGTTTTAATCCATGTATGTTCACAAAAAGTAACAATGTAACAGTAATGCAACACACCCATACAGCTGTTGATAAGATGCAAATGGAAATCATTATATTCATAACACTCTTCATGTTTGCATCAAAATCAGCTCAGAATCTGTTTGGAATCAAAGATGTTCCTGATAGAGTTCCTTCTGAAAAGACCAGAAACTCGCTGGACCAGACCGGACAGGGCCAGACCGGATCGGACTGGACCGGATCCGACTGGACCGGATTGGACTGGACCGGATCGGACTGGACCGGACCGGACCAAACGCTTTCTTCCTCCGCCAGATTAATGCCAGGTTCTGGCAGATAGCAGGAAAATATGTCAGCTTTCCTCTCCAGAAATGGACAGATCTCAACCCTTTGCGGGCTAATTGTAGGCAGAGTTTCACCATCTGTTATGACTAGATATAATTTCAGACATAACACACATTTACTGTCATTATCCTAAATACAGAATATGTATTTATTGATGCACGCGACTGCAGCTGGATCATAGTTTACGTTTCAGTTCGTCGTCTGAGTCTGAGCCACACTGAGATCTGACACAGATTCACTTGTCTCTGATAACAGGATTATTTCCCAACTCACAGGTAAAATATCCAGTTTTCACAACTGCTTGTGCTTCAAGTGCTGCCTAAATTATTAGAGAATACATTTTGCAATTTACACATATTTAAGCAACCCTCTCTGTTTGTAAAATATTCACAAAAACATGTTTTGCAAACCATTAAGCTCAGAAATTTATTCACACAAATAAAAGCAGCCATCTGTAATTTTGCATTATTTCAGTGCATTAGGAACAGAACATTTAACTCAACCATCATTTCAGGCTTGGAATTAGCGCCTGGATGAAAAGGCACTCTAAACAGGAGAGCTGTGTGGTCACACAATCTCACACAAGAGTGTGAAAATGTCATGTGGAGAGTTTATGAATATGAAACAGGGTTCAAATCCAGACACAGAATACAATTCACAAGTCAGCACAGCATCATTTAACTTGGCTGCTTGTGGAGAAATTCATGTTTGAATATGGATGGGATGTAAAAGCAGATGCTGCTGCAGCTGTACGGTGGCCCAGAAAGCATTTTCAAAGAAAGGAAATCATAGTTTTTACCATCTGTGACGATAACAATTACAAGAGATTCTAATGGTTTCTGGATTGCAGGCGGTTGACCGACTGAACCCGTTTCAGAAAGGCTTGATGGAGCGACGGCCTCTGATCAGATCACAAATAATGGAACACAGATCTAAGATACGGACATGTTTGTTAATGGAAGTCCGTCTTCATGTTTGTTAAAACCAACAAATGAGGATCAATTTCACTTCTTTGCATCCATCTTCATTGTTTACAATCATTCTCTCCAGCTTCAGTCTTTATATCAGTGACCTGCATGTTCACTGTTTGTTTGTTTGATTATTTATTTTCTATTATTTCCCCTGTTAACTTTATGCTTTTCCTCTCCACTGTCACCACATACATGTTCAGTGTGAGGACAAAGACAACACAATCAGTTCTCTACTGTTCCTACGTCTAGGAGCGAACAGACGCTGCATCAGGGACTGGATGGAACCAAGTTAAAATTCAGACACAGCATCATGGGGGGATTTCTGTTAAAGCGAGTTTTTACTGTCACCTTTTTAATAGTTTCCACCATTAAAAAGACAGAAAACTTTTAAAATAATTTGAGTAATAATCAGAGTTAATGCACAGTTTGATAATTAGGATCAGTTGGAATGTTTTTGTGATTTATCTGACTTGACTTTTGTGAATTGGTGCTTTATAAATAAACTGAATTAATTTTCTTGTAGATCTTTGTTGTAAATTGGAGCTTTGCAAATGAACTTATTTGAACTTTAAAATTCAACTGTTTGTTGACACTTAGCTGTTAAAAAGTTGCAATTGTGGAACATGGATTTTTGTTGTCATCCTGTCAGCGAAGCATCCCAGTTAATGTTCTCACACAGGAAATGCAGAGCAAAGTTTGCAGAACACCAGATGCTGGGGGCATTAAACCCTTTGGGGTGAAGTGAGAGCGATCAGCAGATGTGAAACGCTCCATCCTTTTCTTTTTGTATTGGCTTATTCATGTAAATGACTTGCATGTGAGGCGGAGTAGGAAAACATAATTCATTAATAATTTTCCTGCATGTATTTATACATAGTCCAGAGTATCCCTGCAGTAATTTGCATCATTTTGAGTAACACCACCTTCAGTTGGAGAAGTCTGGTGAAAATCGTGGCCTTTCTTGGAATCTGACTCATGAGTGAGAACAAAGGCAATGACACGATCTTAATCAAAATGACAAGAACATTAAAAATGTAGCATTGCTCAACACAGGCAAAGATAAGAATCGATTTGGGCTGCTGATGATGGTTATCACCATTAATTATTGAATTAGTGCTCCATCATACAGTGTAAGTGCATTGCTGCACCCTTCAGGGGAGGAGCAGGAAGATGTTCGTCTCTGCTAATGTACAACGTGTGAAGCTCCCTCCTCCTGCTCAAAGCGCCTCAAGCTGCATCTACACTTAAAAATTCTGCCTGCAAACATGACACAGTTACTCCATATTTCTAAGCCAGATGTTTCTCTCAAGTATTCTGGGAATTCTGCTGGTGGATAGGTAGCGATGCTGTCTGATGGTTTGTGACCCTCTGATCGTCCATAAATTCATCCATAAATTCAGAAACAGAATAATTTTGGCAGTCTTACCTTTTCTCCTGCAGACAGAGGATCTTCTCTTTGAACTGAACTGCAGGGGTTGAGATTAAAATGGCCTCCCAGTTGTGTCAGGATAAGAGCTGTAAGAATGGACGGCACAAGAGAAGACCAATCGTAACCACAGACGTAGAGTTGAAAAGGTTTTAGGTTTGTTTACAATTCTATCTGCAAAATATCTGGACCATCTTCAAAAATCTACTGCTAAAAACTTTAAATGGGTCTTTGGCAGCAGAAAAGGAATAAACATAATATTTGGCAAGTAGTCCTAATGATATGATTGGTTTCTTCATAAGAATCTCTAATTATGTATGGATTATATTCCAAATGTGGATCATAAAGTTAATCCAAAAGTTTATGATCTATTTATATGCATGTTAGATCTTCAGCTGTGACACCCTGAGATGTTGTGGGTGTGACCTTACCATGGTTTTACAAAAGTCATGATGGATTTTAATATATCAAACTGAGCATAAAACTGATGGATCAAACTCTGCCTGGGTTCAGAATAAAGAGGTTCTGAGCGCCGACATTATTGGAGAACTTAAAATCCACAATTTCAATTTAAAACTCCCACAAAGAGACTCGTTTATGGGTTTTTTTGTGGACAGTCATGAATTTCAAAACTCTGAATAAACTTTTAGCGTTCAACTGAACAGCAGCCCTGCAGGTTGAAGGTGTTGTTTGCAGCAGAATGTCGACGACCTCATGACCACAAGCTTTAACAAACATTATCAGGCTGTTTGTCGGCCAGGAGACTGACAGACTGGAGGAGCATTTATTAGAAACACACTCCGCTGATCCAGGCATCCACACTAAACCCGCATTTGAATCCATTTCCATTAACATCCCTGTTTTTACTCAAATGACTCTCGCTTGCTGCAGGCATTTTGTGTATGTTTTTTATGAGAAGTGTGTGTTTTTTAAGTCGGTCTCATTTTTCACTTCTTTGCATACTAGTGTCAAGGTTAATAGCCTTGGTAATAGCGCTTACATAGCATGTTCTCAGATTCCCAGGCCCCACCAGCCATGAAGAACATTCACTCTTCTGATTGGAGCATCTGTGCAAATATACAGCTGTTAAAAATTCAATATGCAAGTCCTGCAGCCATTTAAGGCTAAAAAACTGCCCTGCATGTTATTTAAAGGAATGTCTCATCATTTTCATAACTTTTCATTTTCTACTGCGTTCAGACGCTTCAGATATATAAAAAAATGTGTTGAAGAAACAAAACAATCAGAAGGCATCTTCATATTTCTGAAGATAGATGTCATTCTTTATGGAGGTAGAATATACTGGCCATCCAAATTAAAAGATAACATTAAGCCTTGTAGTTTGAATTTACATTCATTAATCTAATGTTTATATGATTATTTATTCTGTGAGGAGGAAGAAATCCAGAGAATTGTTCTTGTCAAAATGTTATCTGAGGAAACCATCTGTCACATAACTTAATATCTTTGCAGACTTGTTGTAATTCAGCCACAGTATCTGAATCAAATTCACATCAGTACTTTTACTAGGACACTTCATCACCGCCATGATCCTTGATGACTTATAATTAATTTTTTTAATTTCATTTCTTATCCAGTGGAAACACTGATTGGAAAATCAGATGTTCTTTTTTATATTAGTTGAATGTTAACAAAGATTTGAGCACATTTATGAAGGAAAAGCAGTTGGTGACACGATTCAAGATGGTGTTGTTATGGAGACCATTTTATCATCCATATATTTTAGAACCTTTGAAAACTCACTGAAAACTGTGATCCTTTTTAGTTTTACACCTTTAAGGTTTTTAGGTTTTCTAACTATAAAACATAATATTTTGCCTTTTGACTTTAACATTGATGAGAACTATTGTGAACTAGTGGACCTTTCCTGGATGGAGACAAGGACAGAGCGTCTTTCAAACAACTTGACTAAACCCAGCAAATGATTCCCGACAGCCTGATTCACCAGTGGCTCATCTCTGCTGTTTACACTCTTTAATTGTTTGACGGTTTCTGTTTACGCCGTGTCACTTTCAATCCTCTGCTTTCTTTTTGAACAGACGGGCTTTTCCTTCAGTAAATGAGGTTCTGAATCTGCTGGGTGTGATTGGGGGAAACACAGAACTTCCAGGTTCCTGCAGACACCATGATCACATCCTGCTGCTCAGACAGGGACGGTAAACACTTCAAACTTTAATTTGGTTTAAGTCTATTGTCACACGTAACCGATTGTGTTTCTGCACTCTGTTGGATTTTACCTTGACGGTCTAATCAAGCATCAGCAGAACCTCTGAGGTCTTTCATAAATGGGCTGCATGGCCAGTGATCCTGGATGTCTGCTCTAAGAAGCTTCATATGCACAGGTCATTGATTTAAGATGACATCTTAGTGCACACATGCTGCAGGTAATGGGAGCATAGTTATACAAGCTTGCACTTTGCATACCATGACTATTCAACCTTCACCAGCTCCTGCATGACTGAGACCAGAGGACCCAGGGGAGAGAATGAAACAACGAGCAGAGCAGAGCAGAGCAGAGCAGAGCAGAGCAGAGCAGAGCAGAGCAGACAGCTAGAGGGTGGGAACGAGTCGGCGGAGGAGGTCCGAGAGACAGAGAGGCTCTGCAAAGATGAAAGACAACGCAATCAATAAGATATGTAAGATAACAAATAATGCCCTGGGTATCTCATTAATCGTAACATAAGGCTTATTATGCTGAGTGGAGGTTTATAAAGCTGGGTCACTTTGACTCCTTTTACTGAAATATAAGCAAAGGTTAGACAAACACTACTGGGACTAAAACCTGCAATTGCTTTTCTAAAATATGCAAAAGAAGGTCATAGTCTCTCTCCAAGTATCCTTTAGTCTTCTGTTGCACAGAAACTCGTCAGGTTGTGTTTGCTGAATTTAAGGTTCTTCACCTTTTATCCACTGAGAACATAAAGACGCTGCTGGTGGCGAGTTGCTGTGTTATTGTAAATGACATTGGACCCTCTGTCATTCTTCCCTTCATGCGTAAGAGGAGGAAAATGATAGCTTATCTGTTGATGCCCTTGAAGGCAAGGTGTCTCTACACAGTATATCCATCACAATCAACGCCAGATCATTTATATTAAATGCCTTCTTTGTTTTAAAAGGTGCTTTCATTTTAAATAGCGCCTGAATTTAAACAGAGCAATAAACAGTGAGTGTCGCACAAAACTCGTCCTTCTAATTTACAGCCAGGCGCTGCAGACGAGTGGCTGAGGAGAGACGAAGGTTGGGAGTCCAGATGCATGTTGACCTGCATGTTTCACCTGATCTCCATTCACTGGATGCCACGAAGGAGCATAAAACCCATTAGCAGAGACCCTGGTTTACAAAGTGCTGCACTTTCATTTCCATAAATGTAATGTTGGTCTTTCCATTAAAGACACTGACATTCTCACATGGCAGTTTATACATTTAAAGAGTCTTACTGCAGACCCCCAACTATTAGCAGGTTTTTCTGCTCAATGTGTATTTGTGGAAAATTCCCCTGCTCACAGATGTTTTGGTCTGGGATCTCTAAAATATTTGAATGAAGACACATCATCTTATCAAGGTGCAATGCTACTTGAGTGTTAGCTGATGCTAGCAAAGAGGCCAGTTTTCCTTGTGCTGATTGATTGAACCACCAAGAGTGGAGATGAGGAAGAAACTGCAAAAATACTCAATCTTAGCATGTAAAATAGGAAAAATGTCTGGTTCCACTGGCAGATTATTTTGTTACAACTTCTACTTTTTCATCAGTATTAAGAAATTGACTTAAAACAGCCTCATATTTCCTGCTGATGCAAATTAGTTTGTAGTAAAATATTTGCACCAGGAATTTGACCACAAATACCTTAAAATATCATTTTTGCTTGTGTTGTCTCCGTGGTTTGGTTTGCCTGTGAGGAATTGCCTTCTAAACTTTTTCTGCACAAATCAACACCCAATGTAGTGGAAATGTTGGACTTCATTCCTGTTAAATGTGGAAAGGAGCAGAAATTCACCTCCATAGGATCCCATAGATAATGTTTCATCCAACATCAAACTCTAAAAACATTAATTTTGACTCTATTATTAGGAATCAAAGTTAAACGTAAAACTGCTTCACTCATTCAAGCAGCAGATCTAAAAAATCCCAGTAGATTTAGGCGACAAAAAGTTTACAAACATTTTGCTGGTGCATTTTCTGCTGTAACAGTCCATCTTCATGAAGCCCCACAAACACATTCTTGTGCAGTTTGCCACATAACTTTCCCGTTTACATTAGTTTAACCGCAGACAGAGAAAAATGTCACCTTCACCCGACTCTGATCAGTGGGTTCCACATCGCTGCCATTAAAAGTACAGATCCATGTAAATATATTGAACCTGTTTCATGAATTGGAAATTTCCCAGCCCTGAATATTCGTGTGACTAATGACATGTTGTTTTCTGAGTTACAAAGACGGATATGGTGCGACGGAGCCACCGTACAAATAGGAACGCCTCAGTTGTACATTAATAAACTCAGACTGCCATCTTTCTTTCTGCATGTTAGAGGTCACAGTTGGTTTGGTCAGGGGATTTGATCCTTTAAGCAGCAAATAGCAAACAGTAAACCTTTCCAAGACTCTGAAAATCATAAAAAATTATATATATTTATGTCTGTCTGTATCTAAAGACAACGTCCTGCTGTTGCTTACATCCGTTTTCCAGCTGTAGTTTCTCAGTAAACATGGGCTAATATCGGTCAGCTGACAGCTGGAGTCCCAAAAAGCTTTGGGTCATTTTATGTTGAGTTTGATTTTCCTTTTCGGTTCTGTGTGAGAGACAAACATGGAACATTCTCTGTGTTTTCCCGGTGACAGATCCTGAACTTAATAACTGGTTGTGGCTCCTATTGCATGAATTATTGCATTAATGATTTCTAATGAACACAGTTTTTAGTTAGTTAATACTTATTTATTTATGACTTTTGTGTTTCCATGAGCTGCAAACAACAACAAGGAAGAGGAAATTAAAGCTTGAAATACATCATTCTGTCTACTGAAGACATTTAAATGTCAGTTTAGTAATTATTTGAGAGACATCAGCAGGCATGTGTGGAATTATATAATCCAAAGAAGCTTACAATGAGTAGAAACTGGCAATAGGACACTAGATGTTTGGATATAAGTTGCATAAAAGCTCAGATAAATGAGGTTTGGCTGGAATCTTTATGTTAATCTTCAGAGCGTTCAGAGACGAGGATCCGGTCACTTTGGCCTCTTGCCTTCTACTTTTCCAACTTATCTAATCAATATGTCAGCGAAGGCAGACCAATCAAAGTGAAATACTAAGGGCAAACCTTCCTATAACATATATGCTGCCATAAACGTAAAGATTAATGATAACAAACGGCCGAGGCAGCTTCATTCCTGCCCTGATGCTCAATGCATGACATTTCCGGCTCGCCACTGCTTGTCTTCAGGGTCATTACCTCCACATGCAGGTATGGAGGTTTCAATCACACCACCCTAAAACATCACCTCCAACCAGCCGCTGTTCTGTCACCAGCACACACACACACACACATTCACACACACACACACACACACCAGCTCCACCTCCTTTAATGAAAACGTAGGTCAGGCACACATTAATCAATGGAGACACCAAGCTCTATGAAATCTAAATGGGGTAAACATCCCCTGAGCATTCACTACAATTTTATGTCGAGCTACAGACATCAAATAAAATATAGCAGAAAAAATGCATGAGGATATTGATTCTGATATGGTTTCTTATATATGCCAGGACATACAAAAAAAGAGGTTGCATAAAAACCCTGAGATCCACTTTACTACCACTCTGGGATAAATGGATTCTTATTAACAACAAACATACATGAGCAAAGTCGGTCCAAACATGTGTGGCTGCATGTTGCAGTAATGGCTGCAAACAATGGCTGCTGGCGCCGCCATGTTGAATCCTGACTGGTTTAACTGGAACCTCAGGTGTGACGCCAAATGCAGCTCCAACCTCCAGGTAGATGTCCAGCACATCTCTTCTGAATTGTCCCACACCGGTTCCTGTTTAAAGTATTTAAGGCAATGCATAGCTGCTCACAAGGCAATAACAAAAACACTAAAATCTTATTTTAAAAAACATAACCTGCTCTGTCATATCAAAGACTTTGCTTATTATGGAGTCTATTTGTGATAATCCATCAGTTTATCCTGTTTTCCACCAACATGTCTGCAGCAGGGGGATTATGCTAAAATAAATCTGATTTATTTTCCTTTAAATGTCGTTTTTCTTTATTCTCACAGTGAAAAGCCAAATGATATTGAACAGAAACACAGCAGCATAAGCTTGAGGTTGACACTTGAGAGTCAGGGGAGAGAAAAGACAAGAGGGAGACATTGATCTGCTGAGGCTCCGCAGGCCGATAACTGAAGAGCCCTTAACCAAATGAGAGCAGCTCTGAAAGGCCTCAGTAGGACCCAGAAGCCCAGAAGCCCCATCAGAGCCGGCTGTGATGTGTCCACCGCCGCTGCTGAGCTCATCCTCAGTCTCCTCATAGACCCTCTTCTTCCTCGTCTTCCTAGACGGAGATGTTCATGTCTTACATACAGGACGGAGACCAATGAGCAAAGAAGAGGTTTTTTTTTAATAAAACTTGTGATCCCTCTCAGATGTTCTTGATATTTTGTTTTCAATATGAAGAATGAAAACAAATCATGTATTTTGCTGAACAACAGTTAATTATGCTGATGTTAGAAGATTCACGGCTGCAACTCACCGGAAAGATTAACAGAAGGATTTACAGAAAGATTTACAGAAAGATTTACAGAAAGATTAACAGAAAGATTTACAGAAAGATTTGCAGATCCCCGCAGATCCTCACCACTTTGAGCCATGATGAGCCGACATCAGAGCCGCCACTTGGCCTCTGCTGCCATGCAAATTATGTGCAGAAGTGGCATGTCAGACATGTGTGACTGCTGGCCTATGAATGCATAGGCACTAATCAACATTGTTTAAAACGCTCATTTGCATATGCATGCATCATTAATTCTATGCAAATGAGACAGTGGGGACTGCACTGGTGTAACTTTCCATGTAACCCAACGGTGTGGCTGTCAGAGGAAGGTTAGAAGAGAAACACAGTCGTTAGTTTGTCTCCATACAGCTTCAGTGTCGATGATTAATTAAGCTGTTGTGCAAAAGGTCATTTTTCAGCGTTGTGATGTGTTGAGTGTGTTTCTGTTTCTGTTTCATGCCCATGAATTCAAAACAAAGATACACAATAAGATGCATGAGGATCTTTGTCATTTTACAAATGGAGGAAAACAACTGGAACGCAGAGTCGATGTAAACTTTTAATATTTGGCAACAGAACAAATATGCATTAATAAAATCTCTGTTATGGGTTTTCATAGCGGATTCGTCGTCACACAAGGCTGCATCAAATAGTGAGGCGGTTATTACAGAACCGGACATGGTGGGTCGGGTCGAGTCAGGGGAAATGAAGCTTTTCTTTGTTTGGATGTTTGGTCCATCTTCACTCTGCTGATCCAGAAACGACTGACTGTCAGAAACATTTCTTCTGTATGATTTCTAATATCTACCTGACGTCATAACGTCTCACCTGCTGCTGTTTCTACAGACTTCAGTTCTCTTGCCGTTTGTGTCTGGATTTTATACAATTCATGTGAAACTCAGCTGAGGTTCAGAATCAAAGGATCAAATCTGGTTTCCAGATAAGGTCAAAAAGCTGGACTAAAACCTGCACAAATCGATTTTAGTCATTTTATTAAAAACAACAAATGTACGTTATGCTTATGATAATTTGCTTGTGGCCATATGGTGATCTAATTTAAAATCTAGTATCAATCTAATCAGATTACAGATCAACTCTCTAATTTCCACTCAAGTTGGATCATTTATTATTTACCCTTTCCTATCCAGACAGGACAGGATCCAAAGGTTAAATCTGGTTTAATTGGTTTTCATTTTTCAGAATTGTAACATTGTATCATTTAACTTTCCATTTATATGATTAATATTGAGATGTTTTATAGTTTAACAGAAAAATAAACTTAACTTGTTGGGATTAATTTGAATGTTGTGTAACGTTTGTAAGAATCAACTTGTCTGATATCTATGATCCGTTGTATTTTTATAATAAAACAGATCATAAGCGAAAAGAAAGAGTCACTTTGGTAAGTGAATAAAAATTCAAATAGGGGAGTTAGAATTAAAACAGGTTGACGTCCAGCTCTGTCTCTCTGTCTGTCCGTCCTGTAGATGTTTTAGGTAAAGTCTCTCCACTCGTTCAGAGGTGGACTCTCCTCAGAAACATTGTGGTTTTTGCCACCAAGTAAATAACAACAGAGCTCCGTCTCTCTTTGCTCATCCTTAACGTTCGACTCCAAAAAATAAAATGTACTATCCAAAAATCTGTTCTATTATTTTGTGTATATTTCAGTGAACCACCACACAATTAGTGATTCCCTCAGCATGATTTTTGGTAAAGGTCATAAAATATCTATTTATGCTTTTCCAGCCAAATTCCCTCCAACTCTGTGAGCTATTCCAGTTCCACTGACAACCCATATTGTCCTCTCCATATTGTCCTCTCCATGTTGTCCTCTCCATATTGTCCTCTCCATATTGTCCTCTCCATGTTGTCCTCTCCATATTGTCCTCTCCATAATGTCCTCTCCATATTGTCCTCTCCATGTTGTCCTCTCCATATTGTCCTCTCCATGTTGTCCTCTCCATATTGTCCTCTCCATGTTGTCCTTTCCATGTTGTCCTCTCCATATTGTCCTCTCCATGTTGTCCTCTCTATGTTGTCCTCTCCATATTGTCCTCTCCATGTTGTCCTCTCCATGTTGTCCTCTCCATATTGTCCTCTCCATGTTGT
>CAEGAF010123486.1:0-23309 GCA_903067075.1 Micropoecilia bifurca | reverse complement strand
ACATAGTCCCTCCAGCGTGTCCTGGGTCTTCCTCGGGGCCTCCTCCCGGTGGGACGTGCCCGGAACACTTCACCAGGAAGGCATCCAGGAGGCATCCTGACCAGATGCCCGAGCCACCTCAACTGGCTCCTCTCGACGTGGAGGAGCAGCAGGGAACATATACAGGTCGCATCCAAATATATGCGACCTGTATATGTTCTCCAACCTGAAAGTGTCCCACATGCGCAGTAGAGGGCACAATGACGTCACATAGAGAGAGTACTCTGTGTTTTGTCAAGCACCATGAAGAAGAAGTGCTCCGTGTTTGCGAACGTAAACATGGATGCTAACAATTTAGCATATCTTACAATTTTAAAGTAGTTTTCCGACCGAAGCCAGCACTTTAACCACTTTATCCTCATTACAGTCTTTCATGGTTGTTGTTTTTCTTCCCGCTTGCTTGTATCGGGACGCAGGATAAGAACATTTGTCGAGTAACAGTGACGTTCAGGTGGGAGGACACAACCTGGACTTTGGGTCACATTTGAATCGGATACCCAAGTGGCCTGGGTCTGAAAGAATCCAACCCGTGTTGAATGTCATGTAAAGATCAGTTACAGATCGCATTAAGTCAAAAATAAATCAGAATTGGGTCACTTCGGGCTGCAGTGTGAACGCAACCTGAAGTCAGACCATTTGTGGCCCTTAAGTTATTTTGTACGGTTTCCTAACTACAATGATACGAAATTCCCAGACAGGTACAAACAGTGGATAAATTGCTCAAGAATGTTTTGAGACCGTATTTTCTGCACTATAAGGCGCACTGGATTATAAGGAGCACCTTCAACAAACTGCCTATTTTAAAACGTTTTTCATGTATAAGGCGCACCGATTTATAAGGCCCATAGACGCTTCATTTTGGGTTGCCAATTTGTTCCATACTCTATTATTACACACCCACATTTGTAAAGAAATTAACAAACTAGCATTCTGACAACTATCCCAGCATGCACCGCGCACTTCTTCTACGGGGGAAAATGAAGTCTGCAGCTGCTTACCGTAGTTGCTAGACCTGTTGTGGATCAATATTGGTCCATATATAAGGCGCACCTGATTATAAGGCGCACTGTCGGCTTTTGAGGAAATTTAAGGTTTTTAGTTGCGCCTTATAGTGTGGAAAATACGGTAAGTTGGTTCTTCTTAAGAACAACTGACCCAAGTTTGGGCTCAAGTCTGAGGCCCATTTTACATTTCAAAAACAATAATTACGCAACAATTTTCTACCAAAATCAGACTATTTTGTTTCTTTCATTAATGGATTACATGTCTAGCATGTTGCACACAAAAAAGTGAAATTAGTTGTTGCATTTTTTTTAAAAAAAAAAATCTAATATTTGTGCCTCATGAGTATTTGAACTTTACAATTTCAGTCTGCATGACAACAAGTTGATCTACAAACCAAACAGAAATCTCTCACATAGCCCCCTGACTGCATGCTTCCTCCTGTGACAGTGAAACCTGTACTGGGCAAACACTGCAGGTTTCTATGAACTGTCGAAACAAACAGTGGGTTGGTTGTTGGCTCTCCAGCACGTGGCTTCCTAAAATTAGCAGTCAAGCTTCAGTGACACCGATGTGGGTGTTTCTGCTCAGAACGCCATGCTCATTTCACTCAGAGACGCGACCTCTTCATTATTAGGCTCCATTTAAATTCCAAAGGGTTAATATGTAACTGATTTACCAGTCAGCTGTGGAAATTTATTCAAACTATACCCAACAAGCAAACAGTGACATCATCAAGCTAATTCAGTCAATATGGGAGGACAGACCACTGCTGCTGGTTTATGTCGATACATTATTACTACAGTGTTGCAGCTCAGCCTAAACCACAGCTGACTGCAAGGACCTGGAAAATCTTATTCATAGAACACACACAAAGGACATATAATAACAAATCAATGGCTTTGTTGAAAGTTGGTCAAGATTCTGTTGTAAAATGAAGATGTATTAATTTACTCTTCCTTGAAACAGATTCCTTAGAAGCCCTCCTTTTCTGCCAAAGTCAGGAAGGTCATGTTCTCTTTGAAAGGCTTAAGTAAACAGGGAGCAAAGCAAATAATCAGTAAGCAAACAATCTATTGTTGGGTTGTGGAAGGGATTTCCTCTCCAAGGGTGACAGAATATATTACAGAGATGGAAGGTTTTTATATGGAGTTGAATATCTTTCTTCCTTATGAAAAGTATTCATATGGCAGAAACATTTGATATCAGACCAGTGTGGCATTACTGGTTTAGAGATGTACCGTCTCTAATGTTGTGAAGCCTTTCTTGCTTTAGGGTCATGAGATCAGTGAAGCTTTCGTTTCTACCTTTTGGATTTTCTTGGGGTCCTTTAGGGGGCCTTCCCGTGGCGGGATCTTCCCAAACAGCTTCCAACCCGGATCTTTCTGCTCTGTGGGATTATTGTCCTTCACTTTCTTGGCAAACAGGTTCCTGAGAGAAGGCAGGGATTGAGAAAGAGAATTAGACTGGAGAAGAAAAGTAATACATACTTTGCTAATGATGCTCATCATACCACTGGACCTGTCTTTGGACAAACATGCAGAGTTAGCATTAGCTGAATAGAAGGTAATCGGCCAGCTGACTGATAGATCTCGTCTTTTTATACATTTTGGTAATCAGACAATATGTATACATTTCTTCTAAGTATTAGAAGAAATATATTTTTCAGACTGTAATAGTAAAAATCTTATTGAACCAATTACTCTAAAAAGTGACTAATCATTTCTCTATGTTTTTAAGGAGCATTTAGCGATATACTGTATATACAGCTCTGGAGAAAATAAAGAGACCACTTTGAGTTATCAGTTTCTCCAATTTTACTTTTTACATCTATAAAAATATAGATGATATAAAGATATATGTTTGTGTAAAATTAATGTTCTTTTCTTCTGTGAATTACTGACATGTCTAAAAATTCACAACAAAAATGTTGTATTATCAAATATTATCAATTATCAAAATAACTAAAAAGGTGTAGTGCTTTCAGACATCAAATAATGCAAAAAAAACAGTTAATATGCATTTAGAAACAACAGTACTAATGTTTTAGTTCAGGAAAAGTTAAAAAAAAAAAATCAATATTTGGAGGCATAACCAGGAGGTTTTCAGTCAGGTTCAGTGCAGTGGTCTTCATTTTTTTCCAGAGCACATACTAAAATATATTTTCCCCCATTTGTGACAGTTAACTTAAAAATAAAGTTGGAAAAAAGTAAGCAATGATATTGTGTCAGATTTTTCAGGGAATAACTTAAAGCATAGTTAGTTGTGATATATCGGGATATATATCGTTATGATATAAAATAGTCCATGTTGTAATATGATTTATTTCCACCTAACCCAGATCTATGCACATCTTATCCAGCGATTGCATTTTAGTTTGGTTAATTTAGTAGTCTTGACAGCAACGCTCAACATTTTATTCATATTTGAAAGCACAACCTCATGAAAAATTGCACTTGATGCAAAACTAGTAAGTATCAAATCACTGCATGTGCAGCTGGAAGGCAGAAGTTCTGTTTCCAGCCTGGGCTCACTGCACCATTTAGCTCACTAATCCCATCATTTGTAGGCAGATAAGCAGCAGCTGCTGCAGGGGCAGTTCAATTAAAAGCCTCAATAGACTCTAAATATGGTCAAATATAGACTTGATGTAATCTGACAGGAGAAATAATGGCTTGTAATGTTAGAGGCTCCTAATAATGGTGGTTTATTTGTGCTGCAAATCTCATTTGGAGAGCTTGTTCAGATGGCAGCTGGTTCACATTAACAGGTGATAACCGACCAAACCAGGAAAACATAAGAAAGTGTTTGGTTTATGCCGCAAGCAGTTCAAGATCTGAGGTTTAAGAAGCTGATAAAAATGTTTACAACTGAGTATTAAAAGAATGTTATAGTACAACAATAAAAGTAGTTTGAAGTTGCCAAACAAATAATACAACTCTATTCAAGGTTACTCGAGTTTCTCATTGCTTAACTGTAAATTAGGGATGTACTCAAATGAACATTTCAAAAATGTATGATATTAACACTGCTATACAGCCAATAACCAATTACTCTTTAATCCTTTCACAGCTTTTAAACATTGGTGGTTATCAGACCAATATCAGTATGTTAAAAGAATGACAAACAATGGTCAGCAAGAACATTAATGCAGGTACGTATATTGTGCATTCTTAATGTAATTACATATCCCAGTCACTTGATGTCCAATAATAATAATAATAATAAAAAGATATGCCAAATAATTTTCAGCCAATGACTGGAAATCCTAAAGAAATATCAATACAGAAGTTGATTTCCAGCACTCTCTTTTGTAGTCTTTTGTAATAAGAATTAAAATGGGATTAATCCTACAAATATTACACTGAAGATGTAATTATTACATTGATCATTACAGTGTAATACAAAGCATAATATTCACTTGGATAACCATTGAAGTGACATCATGAAAGATCACTAGATTATGTACGTACATAATGTGCTAATATAACATTACCTGAAAGAAAATTATACTCCAACAAAATATTACATAGAAGCTGGTCTTTACTTTTGTGCAGTATTGCAACAGCAAACAGCTACAGAGTTACGGTGAGAATCTACGATGGCTGTTCTGGGAATGCCAACTGTCCCCATATGATTCTATAGCTAGGATAAAATGAGAACTAAACATTTTGTCTTGAAATAATTGTAAAGCCTAGATCATAAAACAAGTAGACAAGTAGACAGAAATCTGAATTGGCTGTAAACAGTAGTTCTGAGTCGAAGAAGGTCTAATAGAGCTATAACGATGAGATAAATAAAGAGAAAACTACAAACTGGTATTCTGTGGCGCTGACAGCAAATTGCAACATTAACTGAAAAGTAGAAGAGTGGCTGAGAGGAAGTGGATTTAGCACTTTCCAATACAGCACTGTGTGCAGCTGTTCAGACAACCTCAACTAGTATTTTCTAAAAACCAGCCAAACAGACATCAACTACACCTCACAAGTGAACACAGTGGGGAGAGGTGACACTTTCAGTTTTCAGTTTGCCAACCTATAAACACAAGACCCCTTCTGTCTTCTGTTTTGACTCTTCAATGATTGCATCTTTAGCCAAAGTGTCAAGTTGTACTTCACGTTCAATCAAATCTATGTAGTAAAAGGTATGCCTCGACACAAATATGTACTGTTGGTTGCTGACATTTCACCCCACATTCCTCAAAGCGACACATTTAACACCAGAATGCTTTATTTTCCACTCTGCTCTAGCTAAACTGAAGCACATGAAGCTAATACCAGCAGCTCAAGGCATTTCCTCATTCTGTTGCCGAGTAAGGTTTGATGAGGGAAGAGGGACCCAAAAGATATATCATCAACATGTCCTATATGTGGTCGGGTAATGGCAGAAAGTGACTTCTTTCGAAGAGGTTTGTCATTTATGATATTGAGTTGGTGCTCTTAAAAAAGACAGAACACAAATTCAACATTGTGAGATGTTGAATTTGCAAAGTCAAGAAGTTCCTCTGGCACCAAAGAGAAGCAAGAACACCATGTAAGCAAGAAGCCAAAAAGAACAGCAGCTAAAGCCAGATACTTTATGAAACTATCAATCTGATCTAAATGTTGATAAGGGCTATCAGTAAACTGAGCTATTCTTAGCCTCAGGGTGGAAAGGACAGATACTGACAGTCATTGAACTTGAGTAACCCTTTGAACCAAGACATAACAACCCAACGTGGGTCAAAGGGCAATGGCCACCTTTAAACTAAGAGCCCTGACTTATAGTCTAAAATGACATAACAGAGAGTGTGCTCTTCAGTAGAGCTCTAGTTTACTCCATCCAAACCTCCACAAAGCAAGAACAACGATTTGCATTCAGTCCGGGCCAAATGCGACTCAACCTGACAGCTGAATGGCTGCGGCTATGCTCGAGTGCTCAAGTGGGACGGCTACAGAGGCAGACAGAAAAAATGGTTGTATGTTGGATCTGTGCTCAGATTTGTCAAGTCTCAAGAACTTCAGCGGTTGACAGAGCTGGTGTACAGCCCTGATTTCTGGGAATAAGATTGCTCAAATGCTTGAGCTGGCAGCGAGTTCCGTTGTTACGGAAATACCAAACAAGCCAGAACAAGACGGCAAGAGAACATCATGTTTTTCCCACGTCGGACTGCAGTGATGCAAATGCTCCTGGTCGTCTTCTCTAAAACACCTTACGCAGGATAAACTAGCAGGCGATCTCATCCTTTTATAACTGATCAGAATCAGGAGTCAACAATCGGCAACTTTTGTGCAACGCAAGGCTTGTTGCAAATGTGCAAGCATTCATTCACCTACCTGTCAATGTACAGAAGAAGGGATGGAGTTGCCATCCTGCTCACTCCCTTCAAATCAAAGCCAAGAGTCACAAATGTAATGGCTAAATGTTCACAGAGCAGACTACTCGAGCGCTCTGCCTCAGGTCAGCATTCAGGTCTGCTGATCTCACAGTTTGAGCAAACTCCTACAGACTCCGACTGCTGAAGAAGAATGAGAGCAGGAGCCAACTCCTCCTGAGCGTACCCGCCTCCTCCCGGAGATGCCTCGTCTAAATGGGAGGAGGAAATTAGTAACTTCTCTATCAGAAGTAAGAATGATAACAGAACCGTAAAAATGAGGGGACCAAAGGGAGTGGCTGCCATGTGACTCATTATCCTATACATAAACAGATTTGATTTGTTTATGGAGTGTGTGTGCTTGAAAGATTGGAGTTTGCTGTGCTCACATTTTCTCAGGTTTAATGTGAGACTGAAACAAGCAATAAGTAGCAAACAGCCAACGTCCTTGGCTGTTTGATATTTGTTTGAAATCCAGAAGTGCCTTATTCTGAAAGGACTGTAGCACAAAGACAGTAAATGGCACTGCAGAATAAATAAGAGTACCAATGAAAAAATCAAAAAGTTAACTTTCAACAGAACATGAACTGAAAAGCATTTCCTTGATTTAAGGTTTCGGCTCCTAGTGTGAATCCCCTTAGTGTAGTGAAAGTACCTGCTAGACCCATGTGAAGCAGTTTCAAAAGATTCAATTTAAAGACTGGATCTGCTGGTGGCAAAGTTCTTCTATTTAATAATAAATAAGTTGAAATTTATTACGTAAAAGGTAAAAAAATAAAATTATTAAAAAAGGACACAGAAAACTTTGCATCAATGCCAGAAACCCTGCAGAGCTGGATTGTATTTATCTCTTCAGAAGTGAAATAGAAAAGAGATGACTTGGTGCAGATTAAACTGTTCTGCAGGCGAGTCACTGTAAATTCAAGGAACTTTCAGGGGTCCAGTAGAAAGTGTAATGTAGTAAAGCAGTGAAGCAGGGAAGTGAAAAAGAAGTTTTGTTTTGTTTCTTTAACACTTAACAAGGATAAAATCATGTTAAGCTCCAGGGCTACTATAAAGCACAGCTAAGAACATATGAAGATTTATAATATATATATTCACTTGAGTGGAGAATTCAAATGCCTCATTAGAAATTCATGAAAAACTATTTATAAAATCTAGACTCACTGAACTAAGATCTACTTTTTTAAGAAGTGGTGTGTGTGTCCTGTGAACGTTTCTACTTTGAGAACATTTTCTCATTCAGGCGAGATGACAGTAACTCTTAGTCTTACAAATGTTTCACCATGTGGGGAACAAAAGGTCAGGGTCACCGGGGTCACGGACTGGATAAACTCCAACATAAGGTAGTTTGAGGGATGAGGGGCATGTCTTGGCGAAGCCAAGTTTGTACAACAACCTTGAGCAACGTCTACTTCGACAAGCTCTCTCAAGCACAGAACATGCTATTGCTTCACTTTGATGATGACTATTTGCTTCCCCCACTTTTAGCCAGTATACTTATAGATATTTGTAGTTCTCTTTCTGAAGCCTAAGTTTCGAAGCAGGGGATCAATTCAGTGTGAAGAGAGTTGGCAACAACTTCAATGTCTCTTCTTAGCAAATATAGAACAGACTACTGTTGAAAAAAAGAAAGAAAAAAATAAGGTGACTGTAGAAGATGGCGCCAGTCATCAATGCAATTTCAGTAGTGGTCATTGTGATGATGATGTCATTAACAACAAAAATAGGTTTGTGTGTGAACATATGAGCAACAAGTTCTGTAAAATTCTGTTTCTATGCAAGTTGGTATGTTGTAGAATTATATCTGTACTTCTTTAATATTTCTACATTGTATCATTTTACAACCACAATCATAAATATGTTTTGTAACAGATCAACAGAAAACACAGTAAAGTGGAAGGTATAATTTACATATGGTTTTCTACATGTTTTGAATCTGTCGAAGCATTTTTAGAGCCAAGTTTCACTGCGATAACAGCTGCAGGTGTTTAGTGGCAAGAATCTACCGGGTGTGTGGATGTAACATGGCAAATGTGTGTGTATTTAACAATAAAACGACAAAACGGAATCAATATAGTGCTATGTTTTGACAGACATTGTGAGGTGGATGCAGTTAAGACTGTCACAATAAGCAATTAATTAATTAATTACAAATTAAAATCAGAGCAATAATCTCCATTTAGGCAACTGTCTCCATCAAAGGTTTCAACAATAACCGTTGAAAAGTTGTCATTTTGAGAAACCCTACCTGCTACCTTTGCCTGTTTCCCCACAGAGACTTCATAATTCAAATTGAATTACAAATTGAAATACTGTTGTTTTGTTTGTTCATTGAGTGTATTTAAAATGTTTACAGTTCCAGTATTAAATCTTCTTTAGAAATTCAAGGTTTATTTCTCTTTGATTGGGCAGACTTGCATTAATAAGCCTTTTTCTCAAAATGACAATAATAGTTTATCCCAATAATTTCTGGAACAATATAAATCTGCTGTTGTGACAGGTGAACGTTTTACTTGCCTGTTGAACAAATTGGAAAAAGCTCCCAGTTTCTTGAGCTTTCCGTCGTCCAGCTGCATGCCGCCTGTCACCGGAAGCCCTCGCCCGGGACTCCGGAAATCTCCCGGTGATGGCGACGACAGCGCCACGTCCGAGAAGTGGGCCGAGCCACTGAGATCCGTTTCCAGGGTTACGATGGCGCTGGACTCCGAAGTGACGGTGAAGTCCAGGATGTCCTCGTTGGAGACGGACAGCTCGGTGCTCATGCTCGACACGCTGCACACCGAGATGTCGTCGCTGCGGTTCAGGGCTGCGCCCCCCACGCTCAGCCCCGACGCGGCCGTCAGTCTGACGGTGGGGCTGAAGTGTCGAACGGAGTCGTAGCCGCTGCGGGGGAAGGTGGAGGACCTGTGCATGCCATTGCTGTCGGCCGGGTTGTCGTCCAGAGGTAAAGTGGCGGGACAGTCTTCGGCGGCGTCTCCCGGGTGATGGTGGCCGTGGTCCGGAGGGTTGATCTCCAGGGTGGGGATTCCAGAGTCCTGAGAGGTCAAGCTGTGGCGGTCCGGGTCCAAGTCGGAGCAGTTTTTCTGGGGACTGCTGTAGTAGATGGGAGTGGAGGAGCAGGACGGCTTGTAGCTGGGCAGGACCAGCTCGCTGCCTAAAGCACAACTGGGCTTGTCATGCGAGTTGGAGGCGCTCGATTCGTTACCCAAAGATCCGTTCTTCACAACGACTCCAGCAGACACACCTAGATAGAGCAGAAAGTACAGTTTCACAAATCACTTCAACTCAGCTTGTAATGAAAACTTAAGAAGAAGAAACCAACTCTGGCTTCCTGTTCTTTACAAATTGGATCTTTTTCCAATTTGTAAAGAATTACTGAAGATATCTTTAAAGATCAGGCATTTTTAATGATTGTTCACTCCCACCATTAAAAAGCAATATCTTTATGAGTCACTCAAGGTCTCTTATTTATCAGCACAAGTGCAAACACAGTAACAAAGAACTGAATTCAGTACTCAACCCATTTACCTGAATCTGTTCGCAAATCTCATGTGGGTGTAAAGATATGACTTATATATGACAAAAAACAAAAACACTGAAGACAAATGTACTGTTCTTCCACAGAGCACAGTCACTTCACAATCCAGTGAATACACACCACCTTTGGAATGAGACATTGCTAAGCTACTTAATGATTTATAAAGCTGGAGAAAAGCACTTAGCATTCTGATTTTAAAAGGGCTTTAAAATGTAGAAACATTTTAAACATTTTCAAGACTGATTTATTTTCAGTTCATTTCAAAGATAAGAATCACTGCAGGACTTGGTGGTTTATCAAGAAGGATCCGAATAGGTGGAGAACAAAAACTGGGAGGGTCAAACTCTAACAAATAATTCTGATTCTCACTTGTCTAAGAATGTAGGACCGTTAAAGTGATGCTTGCATCATTCTGCAACATAAATCAGTTTTATGAGACTTAATTCCGTTATCAGTTCCTTGTAAATAAAACCATGAATCAACATTAAACCGTCTGTAAAACCCTTAGCGATGTAACGTACACTGAAAAATATTGGATTGACAAAACACAAAGTCATTAAAAACCTCCTTGAAATTTACTAAGACACAGGATACAAAAGGAGGACATTTAATGCCACAATAACCAGGCTGTAACTGGAGCCTGGAATGTAATGTGAACAGAGCCCAGCTGGGCTACATCAGGCTTTTAACTGCAGCTTTGTGGCGAGTGTGAGTGAGCAAAGTGAAACATTAACACAGAAAACACTCGTTTAACAGCAACACGGTAACCAGCTGCGTTCCAGAGCCAGATTCCTGCCCAGCTCCAGAGCCCTGATCTGCTGGAATTATTTTATTTTTTTATTTTTTAACAGAACTGTGCGACAGATTGATCCTGCACCACAGTGGCCGTAATCTACAAGAAACTGGTTGTTTCCACTCCTTTTAGAACCGATGCAGTGAAGAATTTAGCAAACACAAAAGTGGAGAAGTGTTGTCACGCTTTCAAAGTTTTAAGAACGGTCAGACTCGCAAAACAGCCCGTTTGAATAAATGCACAAACCATGAACCATGACTCATCGGATCAATATGAACCAGCAAAGGCATTTAATCTCTACACTGACAGCATGACAAAAGCTGGAATATGGGCTAAGTCATTTAGGTGTTGCCTCTGAAAGAGGAAACAATATTAAGCAATGCCTTCAGGTTCTGCATTTAATTAAACAGTTTAAAAAAGAAAAAAGAAAAAAGCTACTTAACCCAACTAAGACAATATTTTTTGCTACAATTGCTTGGTTACTATGCTGCTCTATTCAAAACCAGAATTAGCTTCATAATTACCTATTTTTTATTCCTATTAATAACACTGGTTGATTTAACAGAATGTTCAGGTAACTCAAACAAACAGTCTTTTAGTTGTTTTTTTAATTTAAAATTTAAGTTGATGTAATTTTTAATTCTGAATTTAGACATTTGATTTAAAAAAATCATCAATTTTTATCAAATATCATTTATCATTTTTAAATGGTGAAATGATTTTTATTCATCTGAAAATGGAACTAAATGCCATAACTCAAACCATTCAGGTATCTTCAATGGATGGTGATGATGTGAGTGGGAAGAATCTCCAGCAGCTGTCAGTCTGAAGAGGCTTCTGACTGAAGACTGTTGCATCAGTCTCATTACATGCAAACAGTCCAATTTTCAGGCAGCAGAGACAACATTTCACAGTAACATGTCCTGGAGGACACCATCATTGGTACCTTTGACTAGACTAGGAAGCCACCATTTAGGTAACGATGTGGCCTTTTCATACACAAACCAGGTAATATCTATTCTCATTATTGAGAACAAGTCCTGCATCCCAAACGATGTGCTGGATGTTCCGTGGGAATATGTAAAAGTAGCTATTTTATACCAACAGTTAAATTTAGCCATCTGAAAAGCTGGATCGCGACTTTTTATAAGTGTTCATCTGTTCAGAAGTTCAGCTTTTTACAGACTTCTTGACCAATGCAAAGTTATTTTTGTTTTCCTCTCAAATATGCTTTTATTACGACGCACGTCATCTTACAGGTAGTCTACACTGAACTGAAAGGCATTTTTAAAAAAGTTGAAACTAAACAAAAAGTTTATTTTCTCTCTCCAATTTACGTCGTGCGTTTTAAACACATAAGCCGAATTAATGACGTACTTTACTAAAACACAAAAAGATACATTTTAAGTCTCGACGAGCTCGCTACTTGCAATAAATGTGAGATATGTTCCAGTTTCACCGCTTTTCTCATGTAGTTTGGCGAATGTTAAAAAGGGACCGAGACTCGAGGGCGGCACAGCTAATGTCAGGATCAAAGGGAGTGTTGCTATTTAAACGTGCTAAAGTGGAACAAACTGCCTTACCAGAGCCACCGTCCATCTGTTTTTGTGGGCCGAGGCTCGGGTTTGCCATGCCGCAGCCGGTGGACGCTACAGGTGGATGCCAGGTAGCGTCCGCTTGGACAGACCCATGATGCTGCTGGGGCTACTGCGGCTCCGCCGTCGCCCCCATGGCTCCTTCACACCACCGGCTCTGGAGGCAGGTCATCCGCTGCCACAAAGTCACTACAGGTGGAGGGGGGGAGGCAAAACAGGCGGCCGGTCAACACAAACCCCACGTCGCACCACGTCTCTTCCTGAGTGCACTTGCTGCTGCTGACGCCAACTCACTTCTCTCAGCAGCGCTTCCTCAACTGGAAATAAATGTGAGCAACTTTTAGAGTTTAATTTCTTTGCTAGCATCGAAACGGGAGATGAAAGCGGTTTCCGCTACTTTATAAAGTGTACAAATGGCACATTTAAACCTTTACGCTGGAATTTTTTTTTTATAATCATACCTGTTTCGTCGCTTCCGCCGCCATTTTAAAACAAACTTGTACGTGGAGAGCGGTGTAATCGAGTAGAGAACGTCTGCTGTCGATAGATTCACCTGTCTGAACCTGAAGGCATTAATAATCGACCTACGTCACCTGCACGCCCGGTTAAAATGCTATTCATGCTATTTAACTCATTCTTCCCACTACAACCGTAAACCTACATGTATTTATGGGGCAGGGGAGCCGGAAGCGAAATGTCGCGTGGGTCTTGTAGAACACTTGTCCTTAGAAGTCACCTGATAAGTAGCCAAGAATCCACCTGGGTTTGATCTCAACACAGGTATAATTACAGCTGTTTTTATACCTGGCTGTTGTAGCAGAAGATGGGAACAGAGAACAGGAACACTTTGGGTCGGAGGCGAAGTTATGAAGCAGTTTAAGATTTTATTTTAAAAGTTCCAACAATTACTAAAGACAGGGCTGTACACCCGACATTGTCGCCCTCAAGTCCCCCCAAGGAATAATGTTCAATTCATGAACAAAGGCATAGAGAATTATCTTCTACAATCAAGTAAAACCAAATGATGCATTTTATTTATTTTTGGTTTAATTTCTGCCACCCAAAATTTTTACTGACTTGGTCACCATACTGAATTTTTTCTAGGGGTTCTGCCGGCACCACAACTTGCCAAGGGAAGGATACCAAAATATTACTTTTTACCCAACATGCAAAGCGCTATTTTCACACTGCCCTGGACACAACCTTCCAAATGTGAAACAGCACATCGAATAGTTTCGAATAACTTATTCATGGTTTAGAGTGGCCCTGTCAAAGTCCTCACTCAAATCTAATTGAGAACGTGATACAGGACTTGGCAACTCACATTGAAAACTTTTATCCACTCTATGTAAGCTCATGCTATTTTTGAAAAAAAATAAATAAATAAAATAAATAGGCAAACATTTCAATCTCCAGAGAATGGTAGCTCTATTTGCAGCTAAAATAAGCTAAAAAAAAAAGGTCTTTGAAGGGATTGTCTTAAGTGAGGTTGCTCACTACAAGTTGATAGACATAAAAAAAGGTTAATCAACACTTCATAAGGAATACTAAACTGACTGCATTAGTTCACTTGAAAAAATGCAAAGCACAGCAGCATAAGTTTGCAAATATGGTTCCAAGCTTGGAGCATCAACACACTCTAGTGCCACCCAGAGGTCACATAGTGGAAGTATAGAACTGGTACTTGGAACAAAAAACGAGCAACTCTGACTGAGGTTTGCTTTATTCATTTATTAGATGTTAAGGAACTCCACAATGAAACAAAATAATTTACTCATGGTGTACATGAAATTAGAACACATCTATTAGGGTCATAAAGGAAGAGGGAGGAGTTTGGAGCAGCATCTTTCTGGGTGGGAATGAAAAGACGAGGAAAATTCTGATTTTCAGCGTTGTATGGCGTCTTCAGGCTGGAACTTCAGACCAAAGTGTCGGCGAAACTTCGTCAAAAAGTCCATCTCCTTTCAAAACACGTCATGCAATCACTGAACACATTTTCCTGCCAAAGAGGGATTTTTTTTTCTTTCCTCGTTTTAAAACAGCTCAATAAAAAAATGAAACTTGAGGAGAAAGATGTGATGCAATCCATCCAATGCAATGCTTTTTGTGACTGCTTCTTGCGCGCGCGCGCGCGCACACACACACACACACACACACACACACACACACACACACACACACACACACACACACACACACACACACACACACTTCTCTCACCGATTTAAACTGTTTTAACTAAAAGGTGTTTCATCCAACTTAAAGTAATGGAGTGTGACGTTTGCATGCTTTATTTCTCAGAGACATTCCACTGTGTTCTCAGGCGTCCCTCGCTCTAAAGTCGCCCCGCATGCAAAAAAATTAAAGAAAAGGAAAAATAAATCAGCTGCATGACTTGTGTCCGTATACTTTAGAATGCTTTTACATGCGCCAACGTATTGCATAGAACTCAGGGCTCCTGAAATTCCCTCCCGCGCCGTTTATGCAATCAATGGCTTCGATTTTTCTTTTTTTTCGTTTTTTTTTACTTTTTTCGTAATTAAAACTATAGCTCTACATTAATGACAGTCATTACAGCGGTATGCTTGAAAACAACTTCTGTCACCAATTTCTGCTCAACAAAAAAAACAAAACATTAATGCATCACTGCACTGTCACAGGTCTGAGTGTAAATTATGCTTATATTAAAAAATTCCTGAGTATCCGACTTTTAAGGAAAGGGGACGAGACCCTGAAGTTAAGTTTGCTTCGTTTCACTACTCAAAGGGATTTTTCATTTTCTTTTTTTTTTTAAAGTACCACAGGGCTAAACTATCATTGGGTTTAAATAACATTCACTCAGGAAAGTGGAAGCAACACCATGACGATACAGGGGAGGATTTTTAGTAGCCTGTGCTTCACCTCTGTGGTACTTGAGACAATTAGTTCACTTCTGTTACCCCTCAATCTTCACAGAAAATTATTTTTGATGAAGAAAAAGAAAACCGCTTTCATTCAATTAGATGTTCTTTTTTTAAGCCTGGAAAACTTCAGAGGGTTTCTAGGTAACAGCTCAGAGGCCGGAGCGGGAGGAGGTGTGTTTCCGAGCACTTCTGTGAACGTTCCCGTTTCTCGGAAGTTAAAACTTTAACTACACTCAGTCTGAACCAGTGTCTTCACAAGTTCTACACCACCACACACAAAACTGAGAAGACACAAATCAATATTTCAACAAGATAAACCCAAAAGAAAGATTAATAAAATTAAAAAAAAAAAAAAAAAGACACCTCACATGGGAAAAACAAAATAAATCTGTAATTTAGAGGACTTCCTCTTTGTTTTTTGGTTAGACGTTGCCCAGCCACTTGTTACAACACGGTTTGCTTCCTTTGCATCTGCTGTGATGTCATCCTTTCCTTTCTACAGTGGGAGGCGGCTTTGAACTCAAAACGTCTTCAAACATGAGATTTGTTTTTTTTTCTTTTTTTAAAACATGTCTACTAATCATTAAATTACAGGTCAGATAATTCTTTTAAAAGAAACAAAAAAAACAAGCTTATGTTAAAGTAAGAACTATGATCGGTCATAAATTCTCATATTTGCAAAAATAAAATGAAAAAAAAAAAACCCGAAGCATTTCTGGAGTCTGGCTACAAACTGTCATAAACGTATCACAGCCAGATTTATTGAACTTCAAAAGATTTTGGAACATTTTAATAGCACCAAGGTTTTGTACCATAGAATTCACAAAAAATATATATTAGAAAAATGTTTCAGCTGCAACTCAGATGTCTGGAGAGATGGCTGCAGTTGAGCCACCTAATATAGGATCTATAGCTCAAAACATTTTTTTTATTCTTTTTAATATGTAGATTATTTTTAAACCAATTTTGTGTACAGCATTGCAATTTGAAGGAGACCATTGGTTCCCCCGACAAAACATTAATTTATGGTTATTTTTATGTTTCAAAGATTTTTTTTAACCTCACAAACCACACTATATCTACAACTAGCTCTTTAAAAGACTATCACCATTCAAAACAAACAAAAAAAAACTCAGACAACTTTTCACACACAGGGAAGTTGAGGATATTTAGAAGAAAGCTGAGCACATTCTCTACTTCGCATTCAGAAAGTTGCACAATCAAGATAAATTAAACTCTCAAATCCGATACAGAAGTCAAATAAAAAAAAATCTTCACATCCTTGTATTTTCTTTCTGAATCTAACAGAGAAAGTAGAGAATGGGGCAGCAGTTGTTTCACGCAACATCTGTTTCAACTAGAAAAAAATAAAACAGGAGTGAGACTCTGCCTGGACGAACAAAAACATGCACAACCATTCAGACGGCACCGACCACCAGAAACCTTGGTTCGCTCTCAAAAAAAAATTGTGGGAACGGAATCGGACGAGGATAGAACAAAAATAAAGAAAAAGAAAAAAAAGAAAATAGAAGCATCTCCACAAGCTAACTGTGAGATGTGAAAAAGGACTGGTGTGCAGAATAATCATTGCATCACTCAAAGACAGAACTTCTTTTTTTTTTTTTACCTTTTTTTCCACTCTTTTTGTTGATCTGATTGTTGATTACACAAGGTTGTTGTTTTTACGTTAGTAAATGAAAAGCCAACAGGGTTATGTGTTGGGACGGGGAGGTTTTTGGAGAGGGAGTCTCAGAAAAATTAGCCTACGTTAGGTTTTCCTGAATCTTTTGCTGGTAGAGGTCCAGTCCCAAGACCAGAGGAAGTTCTCCTCTCGGTGACAGGTGTCCTCCGCAAAACTGGAGAAGTCAAATGTTGCTGCTCCCTGGGGAGGAGGGGGAAAAAAAAGAAGCAGAATAGAAAAAGTTAAAAACAGAATGACCGTCATCAAAAAGATAGAGCAAATGAGGTCGATAGACTTTAAATGTTTTTGATGGACTGAAAAGAACGTCTTCCATGAATAAAAAGTTGAAGATTTTTTTTCTAAGAACAGTAATGTAAATATTATATAACATTATATAACACTTGTTTGTTTTATTGAACTACTAAATTTATGGCCTCCATTTCCTAGATCTAGTATTTATTGTAAAACATTATCTTTAAATTCACGGTGATTCAATGAGATCATCCTTCACTTCTAATTGTAAAACTACAGAATGCAGTGAGACATAAACCCCACCAGAGGGCACTGTTGAGCAGAATCTTCAACAATTAAGTCCAACAACACTCTCAAATTTTAAATATTAAAATGTTCTTGTTTGAGCTTGATATTCGACAGACAGCTGACAAAGTCCATAAATCATTCAGAAGCATTTGAACTTGTAGTTTACAAATATAAGTAAACTGGAATAGAATGGAATAGAAAGGTGCATTAAAATTAAAATTAAAAACTTTGACACTTGTTTAAAATTGTATTTCAATGTTGAAAGAATACCATCAGTTTAGTGTTCCACAATAAAACACAAGCCTAGTTGTAGAAGAACTTTCTGGTGTTTAAAAAAACATTGGTGACAAGAAAATTTAAATAGAAAGACCAGATTACCCTGTAAAATACAACAAAAATTCTGGAACATCTGGCTTAAGTTTAGAGTTAATCTGACAGAAAAAGCCCACTTTGAAATCTGAACTTACTTGTACACTGAGAACCAGGGAAAAGGGGGGAACAAATTGTGTTCTGCCACCAGAACTCATCTTGCTGGCTGCCAATTCCTCCCTGACCACTTCTATTTAACAGAGGGAACTAGAAACAAAAAAAACAGGAAACGTTCAATCAATGTTTCTGTGAAATTCACAACTGTAAAAATTTGTGAACCTTCATTACCTCTTGCATGTCGCCAACATAGTCATAAGCGATCCCGTACTTGGGGGTCTGACCTGCTGGTGAACATAAGTGGGGCTGCTTTTCCTCTGCAGATTCTTCTTGTTGAATCTCGCCCACATCCACCTGTTCGCCTGCATTCGGCACGGCTGCTGCTGCCGTTTTGCAGCTCAAGCCGCTCTCTTGCTCGGCAATCGGCAGAAGGGTACTTGAGCCCTCCTGTGAATCCAGAGAGGTCTGGGCACTCTTCTCCATGCCAGACTTCTTTAATCTTGGTAAAAATTTACCAGATTCCAGTTCTGACTTCCCGTAATAAGGTCCCTCGCATTCGGCATCCTCCTCCAGAGGTTTGAGGTCGGCCTGAGGATCGTCGAACACGTCCACCAGCGCCGCAATGGGAAAACTCATTTCTTCTTTGTCGGTCTCGGCCTCTGAATCGCTAACACCGCCAGGAGACAGTTCTGAGGCTGATATTGGTCGGAAATGAGTCCTGGGTGAAATGCGGATGGCTCTGTACTGCGTCCGGTTGATGCCGTAAATTCGAGTGTGGAAGGCTTCGCTCTCTGAATCCGAGCAAAGAATAGATTTGGGCTTGAATCCCGGACTGAAAGAAGCCATGTCCTCAGGCTCAAAGGAACACTCGACATGGAGGACTTGAGAAAAGGGATCGTTCAGGTTGAAGGATGTAAACGGGTATTCTAGACCTTGCTCCTCTTTGTGCAAGCCCCCGTATGATCCGAGCAAATCTTCATGGAAGATCAGAGAAAATCCCTTATTCAATCCATCTCCGCCTCCTTTATTGGCCTGGTCGCTCTGCCCAAAGGAAACGAGGGGCCTCCATAGGGGCCGGTGCCCAGGGGCGAAGCGGCTGCCCGTGTTCATGAATACATCTGTGCCCGTGATGGTCAGCATGTCGGAGCTGGACGCAGAAGCAGCAGCAGCGGCGCACTGCAGCAAGCTATCTTGAGTATCGCCTGGCGGCACGACCGCCCAGTTTTTATCGCCGCTTAGTGTTTTCAACTCTCCATACACTCCTCCGAGGATGAATGATGTACTTTCTTTGTCGGAGTTCAAGTCCCAGGGCTTGGACGGAGTCATGTAATCCCCAGCGGCGTCTACTTTAGAGAGTTTGTTTTTGGCCAAGTCCTGTTCTTCTTTCTTGCCATCCCAAAGACGATACTCAGATCGCTGCACAGCCTTTTTCTGAGGTCCCTGAACCGAAACTCCTTTAGTCTGGACCTCTAGACACTGGCAACAGCAAGTGCCCGACTCATCGGAGAAGAGCCCCTTGCCTGGCTTGTCAGCCACGTGCTTCGATGCGGCAAATTTCCCGTCTCCTATTGCGGTCCAAATGTCTTTTATAATCCCTGAGCTGTAATCGTCACTCTGTTGGTTCGACTTGTCTGAAAACACATCTGTGCTGTACGGTTTGCTCTCATCCCTTTCTAGCGCTATGCCACAAATGGACTCTAATTTAGATTTTTTGGTAAAGGTCTGATTGGGTGCTGTGCTGACGCTGACTTTTTCACACTTTTTGCCTGAGTCCTCCTGCAAAAACTCCAAGATTTCATCTTCTAGATATGTACCCGAAAGAGGAGGAGGGATGACTCTGTCCAGTTCGTCTCTGCCGAATGGAGCGACGTCCTCCGCCAGAGCGTTGCCCTGTTCGTTGTCCGACCGAGTCTCCTCGGAATGCGACCATGGGCTGCAGGTTCGCGTCGATAAGTTCGAACAGTGTTCCGTTTCGTCAAAGGCACTATTTTTGGTCCATATTAGCAAGCGGGACTGCTTATTAGAATGCGGGTCGAGACAGCTACTAGAACTGGTGTTGTTTTCGTGACTGACAGAGAGCGAGTCTCGGGGGAAGGGAAAAGTGGCGCCATCACACTGCACCTCGAAAAGGGAGAAGCAGGATGAATCCAAAGCACATGCTTCACTGGGAGCTTCAGGAACGGCCGGTTCTTCTAGTGGTCTGGATAGCTTGCTGAGAGTCAACGACACACTATCCAGCAGCGGAGAGAGCCGGACGGGAGAGTCTCCAAGGAAGCTTTCCCCGTCTATGTCTTCAGAAGAAGATGGTGAATAACACCCCCATACATGTACCAAGTTTTCAAAATCCTCCATTAAAAACCCAACAGTTCCCGAAGCTTCCTGTGAGTCTGCCTGTATTGCACTTTTCCCTTGCTGATCAAGGCCATCTAACATTAAACAGCATTCTGCCTCATTGTCTCCTTGCTCTTTGCTTTTCTGTCGAATCAGGCTCAAGATCCGACTCTCTTGTATCGTGTCTGAGGCACTAGTATCCAATATGGATTGATAAATATCGACTTCATAGAAGTTGGTGAATTCAGGCAGATGCTTGTCATCTAAATCTCTGCTATCTTCTGGCTGAGAGCAACGCAAAGTGTCAATGAGGTCGGCGGGTTCATTGTCCACGTCGCCAGGCGCTTCCACGAAGTGCCCGTCCACAAACGAGCCAGCTGGTAGAAAGGCCCGCTGGTAGCTCTCGCTGGCAATGCAGATTCCCTGGATTTTTTCAGGCAGCCTTTCCGTTTCCGCAGAAAAGCCGAAGCCATCCGGAGAGCCCACCTTGCTGCGATACTTTGTTTCAAGCTTACTTTGACAGCTGCTGAAAGGTACAAAGTACTCCGTGATGGGCTTGGTGTACCACAGGGGCTCTTCCTTGTACTCTTTTTTGTTTCTGGCCTCAACTGCAGACTCCCTCGTTTCCAGGCAGCCCAGCTCTTTACGAATCTCCTTCAACGGTCTCTTCCCCTTCTTATAAAGATGTGGTTGTCTAGCAGCGTTGCTGGTCGCGCCGCCGCCACTCGCTCCCACGTTTCTTCTTTCCTCCTTATCGATCACCTTCATCTGCAGCTTCACCTGCCCGTTGTTGCGTGTCCTCTTGTTCTTTGCGGCCTCCCTGGATTTGTGCCTTACTCTAACTGTTTTGCTTCTGGATGACTTTGTGTCACCCTGATTCCCGCTGGAGCTCGACCCTGCCTCACTAGAACCAGAAGACCAGGATCTGGGTCGATATTTGCCCTCAGATCTGTGTCTGATCTGTCTCTTAGAGTGACTGATGATCTTCTCCTCCACTGCTGCGCCACCATGACATCGGTTTTCCTTCTCTTTCTTGCTCCGTCGTTGCTGGCCTCTCTCGCTGGTCACAGTAGGGATGGTACCACATGCCTCGAGGTGTCGCTCTTTTGCAGCCTCGCCGTCACTGTTGCAGTCTTTGGGGGAAGAGGTGTCTGTGCTGGTTTGTGGAGCTGCAGAGGATGATGAACTGGAGTATGTGCAGGCCTTGGCCTTGTTCCACACCGTCATAATCTCTTGGAGACAAACAGGTTTCTCTGACAAAGGAGGAAAGGCTTCATAGTACCTGCAGTCACACCAAAAAAAAAGGAAAGGGAGATTAATTGCAATCAGAGTAGCTTTTATTAACTCGTGACAAACTATACAAAGGATAATGGAAGATCACAAAACTGAACAAATAAAGTTAAACTACAAGAAAATGCACAACTATCAAGATAATGCTCTACTTATGAAAAGCAATGTTAAAAAATTGCATTTGCCTACACATTTATGCCATATTAACCAAGTTTTAATGCCTTTCAAAAGGTACTTTTTTTTAAATGAGACTAACATTGAATCAGATCAGCCGCAACTCTGCAGCTGTGTAATATACTGACAGATCAGTTTAAAATCAAATCTATTTTAAAGGATTTTGTAGAGAAGATTCAAAGCAAGTTCAAAAATATATTCAGCATCCAAATTTTTTCATTCGCTCATAATGAGACAATAGCAAAAAAAAAACCTGCAAGAATTCAGTGTTCATCTGTAAGAAACTCAGAACGTCAAAATGAGAAAATGCAATAAAGCTTAGAGATGGGAGATACATCAACTATATTCATTAAATAAATTTGCTGTTTAAGATTTAATTTATGTAAAAATGCAAAAATAAATTACAAATCAGACTTCAAACTTACATTTCCTCCTGGTCCTTAGAAGAAGGCGAATCGGCACGTTCTGGTGACTGACAGCCATCCGATTTCTTTTGAATGTGTTTCTCTTCTGGAAAATGATTCAAAAACAGCAAAACATCTTAGTAAGATTGCCATTTGTGGCTTTTACTTTAACAGCAATAAAGACAGCTAAACTAGAGAAAAATATTTGTTTCAAACCTTTCTGTTTGTTTTGGATGTCCTTAAGTTTAGAGCAAAGCTCTTCAACCAGACTCTCAATTCCAGAGTTCTGCACAGAAGACAAAAACAAGAGGAATATTTGAGATACACACACAAATATATATATTTTCTATATATTTGACCATCTCAATTTTAATAATTGAGATGGTCAAATTTGCCACATCTCAATTATTAAAAGACATGTTCCAGAAAACAAAATGACTGCAGTCTGTTTGCAAGTTGTACTTGATCTGGCAAACTACTTTGAAACGGCAAACTACTTTGAAACAGTGCATGCCTTGGGAACAAGGCATGCACTCCACTAGGACAGGTCTGTCACAGTAAAAAAATATTTTACTGGATGATAAATTGTCCCAGAAATTATTGGAATAAGATTGCCATTTTGAGATCAAGGGAGGAAATATCATTTCATTAATGGGGGTGTGGAGAAATAATAAACAGGGAATTTCTTTAAGAGCAAAAAAATTTTTTCCAGGGGGGCAGGGTCAGCAAAGTAACAGTGAAATGTAAAGTAATATGTGCCTTAAGAAGTTTTTAATGTGTTTGAGCTGTAGGACCAAATATGACTAGTAAGCAGGAATGTTTAATCATGTGTTTATCTCAGTAAGCAAACTATTGAGACCCATAAAAGTAAAACTAAGATTTAAATGTTTAGATACGAGCTTGATTCAGTGGCACAGATATAATCTCTGGTACACCATTACAAAAATTTAAGGCTATAAATAAATAAATACAAGCTTTAATGAGTAACTCCACTTGATAAAATTCCTCATAAATATTGTTTTATTGTAGTGGCTTTCAATACAAATTATGTGTTAATAAAATTATAACTTGCCAAGTTGCTTTATGTTTAAATCCGTTTTGGTTTTGCCATGTCCTGGATGGCTGAGAATCTATAAGTAGGTAGAAATAATTAAGATCTCCACTGCAAAAACTGAAATCTTAGTAAGATTAAATATCTTAAATTAAGTACATTTTTTCTTATTTTCTTTTCGTAAGA
>CAEGAF010123482.1:0-14633 GCA_903067075.1 Micropoecilia bifurca | reverse complement strand
CGTTTTCGTGATCGAGTGGACCGAAGGGGAAGGACGGAGAGCGTCAAGCTTATGGCTTCATAATTTAGGAACCTACACCCATGTTAGCCTAGGAAACGTTGGGGGACAAAGTTGGCTAATGAAGACATGCTACGAGTGTGGGGGATGATAATGAGCCACCAGAGAAAGAAGTTCCTGTTTGACCAAAGAGAAAGAAGCAAATGAAATATTCCCCAAGAAAATTAGGTAAGTCATTTCTGACTTAAATGATTCATTCTGAATAACAAGCTGAATAACAGGCTATATTTCTGAAAAACAAATATTTGATCAGAATAATTTTGTTCAGCTCCAGTCATTATGCTACTTGTATTAAGAAATAATTGTATTGCACTATATAACAACCAGTCACTTTAAGTAGTCCCGTGTTTTCCACTTCACTTGAGGTAAGACTTCACATTAATGACCATGTTAATATAGCACTTGACAATGTAATGACTCTTAAAGACATTTTCAAAACTGTTGCTACTTGTTTCACTTTACTTGAGGTAAGATATATGAATGACACTGTAATAACACTTAATGACACCTTCATAATTGGTGCTACTTGTTCCACTCGATGTAAGAATAATTATTAATGACTCCAATATTAAATCATTTGACAGTGTAATAAAACTTAATGAAATCTTTATTGTTGGTCCTACTTGTTCCACTTTATTTCAGTTAGGGGGAAATGTTAATTACTTTTTTGTTAAAGCTTTTGACAGTGCAATAACACTTAATGACATTGTTAGGACCATTATTAGGACATATGATGATTCTTGGTTAATGTCAAGTTGTCAAAGACATTTTGAATAATGGCAACTTTGCATTAAAAGTGTCATGATTTTCCAAATTACGCTTTATGACAAGTCATAAATATTCATGAATACTTACTCATGTGCATGACAGGTGTCGTGTCATGTTTATGAAAGTCATGTCAATCTTGTTCACACTCCATTAAATAAAGTGTTACCATAAAATATCTAAGCTTTTCTTTACCAGAAGAAAATAGTCTGAAAATTCTTTTCTTAACACAAAGTTTATAGCATGCAATTCAAACAGAAATCCAAACAAATAGGCCCATAAACTGTCATGTCTGGTACAGGGGTCTGAAAACTTTAAAATACCAAGAGCTATTCTTGCTCTATGTCCAGCAAAGTAAAATTGAGAGATGCATGGCTTGATCTATTAAAAAAAAAAGCTAAGGTGGCCTTTACAACTGTCTCAAACCCATCCAGAGACAGTGACAAAAATATAAAATACACTTAATCCAAACAAGTTAGCGAACATGAGCTGCCTAGAACGAAACAGTCCCAACCCTCGAACGAGCTTCAACCTCAACTCCACCTCCCAGGTTCCAACAGACTCCTGCCAATTGTGGTTTCCACCCTACGGGGAGCACCAACTTCACTAGCACACAAATACATTTCAGTCTGTGGCCTGCAAATTCATGAAAGCTAAAACAATGAAAAATTTAATGCAAACAGCTTTAAAGCACAACTGTTTGGACAAAGGCTGAAGCTCTTGGTCTATTGTAGCGGTTCTCAATGTGGGCAGTACCGCCCCCCGGGGGGCGTTCAGAGGACGGCAGGGGGTGCTGGCGGACATTTTTACAAAAGGGGGGCCCTGGGATGCCTTTGGTCGAAGGTAAACTTTACACCTTAAATGCACAACAATACCGGTTTAGACTTAGATCAACTTGGTATAACTGTATTGTGCAACATTAAATCATGCTTGGCTGAAACTGTATCAATGGCAGCTCTTCTTCTATTCAGTTTTTTGTAGCTTCTATTAGCTTCTTGGTGCAGCTCCATTCTCCTGCTCACTATACTCTCACAGTGTCTCCCTCTGAAAAATGAACCCATTTAAATAAAGAAATCCCTCCATTGGTGATACCACGATAGAGAGCGTTCATTTTATAGCTTTAACACCGGTGCTGTAAGTGGTCCGGTATGAAACGGGGGTGATAGAACAACAGAGCACTTTTAAATTTCAATAATCAGAATGCAGAAATTGTTTCCATTGTTTTAGAAGATTTATGTCAGTCTGCCTTTTCCCCATCGATACGCTTCCTGACTGCTGCGCACCATAGGGTCTTAAAAAAAAAAAAAAAAAAGACCCGCACATTGCATAAATCTCTGAAACAGGAGAAGCGGGACATAAAACGGAGTGATGAACTAGATGTGAATTATGGCATAAAAACAGAGAATCCGACGCTGAACAGTGTAAAATCAACACATGATGTGAAACACATGACGATTAGACGGCTCAGCAGGTGTGAAGTGAAGATTATTCGTCTTATAATGGATAAATAATAAAATAAATGTAGCAACAGGAAAGAAACTAAAGTGGACAAAGCAATAAACCAAGAGAAAATAATACTAATCAAAGGAAACTAAATGGAAATGAAAGAACAAAATGCAAGAATAACCTAAAAAACTAAAGTAAATACAGAGGAATAAACTGGTATGGCAAGACCTTTCGAGCTTTACTTAATACAGTATGGCAAGAATAAACAGACACTATTTCCAGATAAAAGGTAAAATAATATTGTTGAAATGTCATGGGTTTGTTGAGACCACAACTAGTACTAAGAATAAATATATCTTACAGACCACAACAGTGAAGAACTGATCACTTATTTATATTTTAAGTAAATTTGATATATTTATTTCTTCAGTATTATATTTCATATCAGTGTTAATGTCATGAGGCTGATGGCTCCATGACTCTTTCAATTTGACTCATTATGATTTGATCAAGAACCAGATTTGTTCTTTGTAATTTCACTGATATCTGTATGGCTTTAAAAGGACCTGGAACTTTTGTTTTTCCACTGAAAGCTCTGGTTTGCTCAATAAATGCCATGTGGGTGAAGTTTTATGGATGATGCTCTGATGTCCCATTATCCTGAAGGCAGCACAGAGCTGCCCCACCAGAAACTGACAGAAACACTGAAGAGAAGAAGAGCTTTGATTAATGTAGTTACCTATCCATGTTTTAATGTTGCAGAGCTCAGTCATTGAACTGGCATGTTGTTCATCTTTTACCTGGTCATTTTGTGCAATATTTAACAACTAGAAAATGGCACAAAATAAGAATCTTTTTCACTCTGACTGCTGTTAGGCCAACCAATTTTAACTTGAATATTTATTGCATTTTTCGTAGACGCCTGTGAAAATAATTTCTATTCCCATGGCTTTTTGGTTCTCTGGGAAATTATTTTTGATAAATACAGAAATAAGCATAAAAATTAAAACAAATACCAATAGTGATAGTAATATTAATGATAAAATAATAGTAAGTGCAAAGTAGCCTACAAATTCTTTGGTGGGGGCAGTGAGGGACCTAGATAAAGGCTAATGGGGCGCTGGGCAGAAAAAGGTTGAGAAACACTGGTTTATTGTATTCAATGATCTTCAGATTAGCCCTCATCCTGCTTTCTGATTTCTATATGTTCTTTTCCATTCTGTAGAGCATCACAAATGCCAGCCATTATTACTTAGAAAGTGATCGGCAGGAGACTTCCTCCCTCCCTGCTGCTCAAATTAATTTCTTAAACGTCACTAAATTATTTACACAGGAGAAGCCAAAGATTAGAGACACATAGTGTCTGTAGGCTGTCATCTGTCTGTTGAAGAATAAATCCAACTAAAACAACGAGACCAGATGGAAAGAATGATGGAAAACAAAACCAAGAAAAAACAATTGTTTTAATTTGTCTTATTACAGCTTCTTCACATGAACACATTTGGCAGATCTGAATTTGAAACCACTTTAATTTTGTCATATTTTAACAGTACATTTTAAAGCAGGTAATGAAACA
This sequence comes from Micropoecilia bifurca, assembly GCA_903067075.1. Lineage (NCBI taxonomy): Eukaryota > Metazoa > Chordata > Actinopteri > Cyprinodontiformes > Poeciliidae > Micropoecilia > Micropoecilia bifurca. Next base: position 10,789 of record CAEGAF010123482.1, on the reverse strand, counting down.
GAGGCCTCAAACTTGTACTACATAATCATACAGCATTACAGAAGTAACACAGCATCTGACCTTGTTATATCCCCAAAGCAGATGTACAGGTGGGAGTGTAAAAAAATACATGTCCAAGGAATTAAGAAACAAAAAACCTGAATACTTATAATGAATCATTTAAGAGACAATGGTTGCATCCTACACTTTCAGAAACGGTTATCACTCTTATCCTGATAAAAAGACAAGGAACCATCAGAATGCAAAAATTATCGACCCATTAGCTTAACATCATATGATAGTGAAATATTATCAAAAATCCTCACTAATCGTTTCGACCGAGTACTAACCTCATTAATTCATCCGGATCAAGTTGGAATCATATGTTCTCGCACCTCAGCTGACAATATTAGAAGACTAATGGACATTATGTGGTAAGTTCAGAAAATCCAACACCTGTAGTTGCTTAGTCGTTGGATGCAGAAAAGGCATTTGACAGAGATGAGAAGTAATATTTGTTTCTAACTTTGGAAAGCTTTGGCTTTAGTAAAACCTTTATAGACTGTATACGGCTTATATATGCTTGACCAATGGCATCTGTCCTAACAAATAGGGTAATTGGCCAACCATTTGAAATTAAAAGAGCGACCAGACAGGGAGACCCCCTGCCTCCTTTACTCTTTGCATTAGCCTTAGAACTGTTAGCGGCTGCTATTCGGAAAGAGGTTAATTTTCCTGGTATTACTGTAGAACATAGTTGTCATAAATTGATATTGTATGCTGATGATATTCTTCTTTTTATGTCAGACCCGGTGAATTCCCTTCCCTCTTTGCTCTCTTTCATTAACGCATTCTCAAAAATTTCTGGTTATAAGGTCAGTTGGACAAAGTCGGAAGCCCTCCAACTTTCCGTGTTTTGCCCTAAAAATACATTTCCATCTAGAATGTTTTCTTGGCCTAGGAGGGGTATTAAGTACCTTGGAATAACTTTTCCACCCCAACTACAGGCTCTCCCAGTACATGTCCCTATAATATATTTTAAACCAGTGGTCCCCAACCTATTTACTACCGCGGACTGGTCAAGACTTGGTAAATGTTGCTGCGGTGATCCGTCAGATGAGGCTTCTGCATGTTGGTGTTCCCGCTAAATCCTGAATATACCGAATTTCTGTTGTCTTCACCCTTTTATCGCAGCCTGTGGGGTTTTCCCTGACTGGGACCGAGAATACAACCCGCTGAATGTGACAGGTAGCCAATCAGAAAGCACAGTGACGTAAGAACAGAGGGGAATCCCAAACAGCTGACATATTGCGCAACTGAGAGTCCGGTTGATATCGGAGATGATATGTGGAAATGTTTATTATTAAATCTAAAGGTCATTACTATGTTTATTCAGTTAAAAACGTTAACTATGCAAAAACATATTCAACTCCAAATCATAGTGCAGCAAATAAAGCGGCTGCTCCCGTCGTCTTTTATCCACCTTTTTGTTGCGTCTTTTATTTCTTAAAATGACTCCACAAACTATCACTATTGTTTCTACATCGTCATCCATGTTTGGTTATTCTAAATTCCCGTATGCCATGTTGGGGGTTTTGTGGATTTTTTTCTGGAATGGGCTTGTGTTGCTCCTGCCTTGGACACACAAACCGATCGAACCTGTTGTACTTTTATCAGCTCTGTGGTCACAGAGTTTTGGAGAATCGGCCAACAATTCTTATATATTTCCGTCTAAACCAGACTTAAGACTCACAAGCTCTACTCATCTCCTCTCAACCAGTGCCCAAACGATCTCTAACTCTGGTCACTATGGTAACATTTACATATCCCTTCAAAATAAGATATAAATGCCACAAAAATGAACATTTTACTTTCGTGAAAACTTTAACTCACGATAATGACTAACGGACAACTGAGCTTGTTTCTCTGCAAAGAGACGGTCCCATCTGGGAGTGATGAGAGACAATGACACCTGAACTGTTGCTTATATCCACAACGTGCTTGGTCTCTACGTGGCGAAGCAGCTTGAAGCTTCATTGCCTCATTAGCAGCCGGTCGCCGCATGTTACACAGAGCGGCTTGTAATGTGGGACTCACCTACCGGTCCGGGATAAATCCATTCTCCTGTCTCTTCACTGGACCTTTTCCCCTTTGCAAAGAAACTTTCCAAATACATCTGATCTGTTTCTTACTCATTTAGCTGCTTGTGGGCTCAGTGTTGGCGCGCAAGTAACCGAGATAATCCGGTTATAGGGTTTTCAAAATAAAAGATCCTCCAGACTCAAATAAAACATAAAACAGAAATATTTAATTATTTATTGCGCGGCCCGGTACCAATTGGTCCACGGTCCACATACTGGGGGTTGGGGACCGCTAATTTAGAATATGCAACAATACAAACTAGCTCAGTGTTTCTCAACCTTTTTTGGTTCACTATTGTATACGTTTTTATTTTTATGCTGATTTCTGTATTTATCATCAAAAATAATTTCCCAGAGAAAAAAAAGTCATGTGAATAGAAATTATTTTCACAGGCGTCTACGAAAAATTTTATGAACATTCAAGTTAATATTGGTAGGCCCAACAGCAGTCAATCAGAGTGGAAAGAATATTCTTATTCTTTGCCATTTTATAGTTGTTAAATATTCCACAAAATGACCAGATAAAAGATGTTCAACATGCCAGTTTAAACTTTGATCTATTTGCAAAACGAGCTCTGCAACATTAAAACATGGATAGAACTGTAACTACATTAATCATAGCTCTTCTTCTCTTCAGTATTTCTGTTGGCTTCTGGTGGTGCAGCTCTGTGCTGCCTTCAGGATAATGGGACATCAGAGCATCATCCATAAAACTTCACCCTCATGGCATTTATTGTGCAAACCAGAGCTTTCAGTGAAAAATCTAAAGTTCCAGATCCTTTTAATGACATACAAATATGAGACAGAAACATGGATGATATCTTTATATATACCTGTCTATTGATTTATAGATTAATAGTTTTACTGAACAGAAATTACAAAGGACAAATCTGGTTCTTATTTAAATCATAATGAGTCAAATTGAAAGTGTCATGGAGTCATTAGCCTCATGACATTAATTCTGACATGAAAAATAATATTTAAGAAATATATCAAATCTAATTAAAAACATAAATTAGTGATCAGTTCTATAATGTTATGGTCTGTAAGATGTATTTATTCTCAGTACTAGATGTGGTCTCAACAAACCCATGACATTTTAACAATATTATTTTACCTTTTATCTGGAAATAGTGTTTGTTTATCCTTGCCATACAATGTATTAATTATTGCTCAAAAGATCTTGCCATACCAGTTTATTCCTCTGTATTTACTGTAGTTTCTTAGTTTATTCTTCCATTTTGTTCTTCATTCATTTCCATTTAGTTTCCTTTGTATTATCCTCTCTTCGTTTATTGCCATGTCCACGATAGTTTCTTTCCCGTTGCAAATTGACCCGGCCAAGAAGCTACAAACACTGAATAGAAGAAGAGCTGCCATCGATACAGTTGAAGCCAAGCATGGTTTAATGTTACACAATACAGTTTTACCAAGTTGCTCAAAGTCTAAACTGGTATTGTTGTGATTGTAAGGTGTAAAGTTTACCTTCAACCAAGCGCCCCCAAAGGAATCCCAGCGCCCCTTTTGTAAAAATGTCCGCCAACTTTCCATCTTGTCCCCTTTCCTTTGCCCAGCGCCACTTGTTTTGAATTCCTTTCTAAAGTAAAAGTGTTTCTTTACCGGGTCAAACAAACTCCATCTTCTTTCATATGGCATTTGATTTAACCACAGAACTGAACGAATGCTCTTCTGTTCTACAAACTGTTTTACAGTCATTGGTCAAGAACACGGGAGTTAGAATTCTGATTGGCAGACATCTTTGTCTATTATCTACAGTTTAGTTGAGGGGGGTCGTTTGGTCCAATGCTTGCTTTGCTTAAAAGTCTGGCCCCCAGACAGAGCTCTTTACGGCTAAGTTTCAAACATCTGACTAAATAAATCTTCCTTATTTTAATTGTAAGTTGTTCTCTAAATGTCCTGTGAGATGATATACTTACCCATGTATCCATAACAACCGGAACTTTCAATATCTAGCAAGTTATTTTCGCAATTTACTGTATTAAAGGAGTGCCCTCCGGATAAATTACACTCTCTGCAGCTGCAGCTGTGCAGTTGCCGTATTAACCCGATACTTACTGGAAAGTGCAACGTCTGTTGGAATTTTTCAGATAGCGCTACGTGTGGCGGAATTACGGTACTGCAAATTTAGATGTCGCCGTCAACACGTTCCGGTCTAGAAGGGTCCCGAGCCGTTTCTCAATATGCGTTCTTGTCTGTACTTGTGTTCTCGCGTCCTCGTGAAACGTCATCGACAGGCCCAGGTTCTGTTCCAATACAAAGTACACATCCAGGCAAGAACGCTCAAAGTAACCGGTTGTGTTCTTGCTCCGCCCATTTTATCGAGGATGCATTGATGCATTTTTCTGCGGACTTGAGGCAGCCGATATCCCACAATACAATGCGCCACCAGCAGCGGTAAATGGAGAAGGTCAGTACAGAAATGTATTGCATTTTTACTACCATTAATTGCCACAAAAACTCATTTAAATTTGTTTTTAGGCGAGAAAGTAGACCTTATAGCTTCATCTATCCACTCAGTTCATCCAGAATATTCATACTTTAATATTTGCTCCGGAGTTTTTCGGATTAGCATAGCTCCACTAACAGACCGGAGGAGCTGCCAGTTTAATGGGCGGTTGGAACGGGGTTTCCCGCTAACCACAGCCTGATTTCAGCGAGTCACTGTCGTTTTCCGCTGCTTGTTATCTGTTCGTAGCGGCTGAGAGTGAGATATAAAGTGTATATGGTAGTTAGCTGCAAGTAGCAGAATAGGAAATAAATTTTCTCTTAGCTTATTTTTTACATTTATTTAGTTAATATTGGTATTTCGTAAATTGTGTTGACAGACTTTCAAAACCAATTACTTTCATTCGCTAATTAACTGTTTTTGGGCATTTAAATTCGTAGTAAGAAAAATATTTTAAAACAATCTCCCTTCATGATCAGAAAATCATACTTTTAATTTGTAAATAAATAAAAACCATTTCCCTAGGATTGACATTTCATGTATGAGTGAAATTCTTATTTTTCATTGTTTCATGCAGGCAGCTCTTCAGGTGAGCAGACTGGAGTTCCAGGTTTACTTCCAGCTTCCCAAAAGCTCCTGGAGATTCTCTTCATCCCTCGTCCTGCCAATGTTCTCTTCACTATCTCCTCAGAAAAAAACTATTAAATTATGGTAATATTTGCTTTTGACAGTCTCTATAAATTTTCTGGAGTTTTGACTGATTATCTGCTTGTTTTTGTTCATCTATTTTTTTGTTATTCCAATAAATACATTCCTACAAAAATTACGTTTCTCTTTCTATGCTGGTATCTTACTATACCATACTTGATTATAATAACAGAGGAAACATAAGTTTGTTAATAAGTCTTTAGTAGTTATAAAATAACCATCCAGTTGGAGGGGAACTCTGGCCAGAAGCAGGTTGGTAAGACATTAAATATGAAATAATTGTTTTAACTTTCCCTGTTCATGAATCCCTGGCAAACCTGGGGAATAAGGAGGAAATCAGTTAACTGCATGACAGGCTGGCCATCCATTATGATTTGCCATTTGAGATGAATATTTTATATGCAAATCATCTGATGGAGGTGGCAAACAAGACTCAAGCTTCACTGGTAACAGAAATCTGAAAAAGTAATTTGAGGTGATAAGTTGTTTTCTATTAAGCTTTTTTCAGTCAGTAATAAAAAACTTAATCCCTTAATTTAAACTTAATCCTTAATTATGTATATTTAATATCTGTTAATATTTGTCCAAATTTTAAAATTGTCCAGTCCCAATTGTTAAATTGTTCAGTGTAACACAGGAATTATCTTGTGTTAAACTGAACAATTTATTGAAATTTACCGAAGTTGAGTGATCTCATCAAGAACGCCCTGTTCCAATTGGCGAACGAGCAAACTGCGTCCTTGTGAACCTGGTAAGAACGGACTTTCAACTGTTCTTGCGGGTCTGCACTTGGCAAGAACTCAAGAACGTACTTGTGTTCTTGAGTATTGAGAAACGGCCCCGGAGAGTTTGGTTGAGGCGGACCGTTTGGTCAAAAGCCGGAAATCCTGCCCCCGGCTGGAGCTCTTTAAGCCCCGAGTTGCTGACTTAATTTGGATTCAACAGAAGTTAAAATAAATTATATTTATTTTACTTGTATTTTTTTTATTAGTTTTTTAAAGACTCTATAATGGTGGGTTTAAGTATTTTCTGCAATGTCTCCCAATTACATAAATAATTACCCAGTAATATTTTTACATTTCCTGTCAACTCAGCATCTTTTAAAACAAAAACATGGTGGACTGCCTTGTTGCATTAACCACCGGGCTTAGCAAGTCCTCTGGGGGAAACCCTGTATACTTGAAAGACAAAACTAACTTGAAAGAAACTTTTCAACAAAATCTATGAGTTTGTTGAAAAGTAATTTTTTTTATATTGATTTTAAAAAATACTATTTCACTTAAAACATTTTTCCAATGTTACAAGTGAAATAACCTACCAGTGGAACTTGAAGTGAATACACTTTTTACAGTTTGTTAGTTCCATCAGAAATGTGATATTTTTGTTATAAGCAACAGTGATATAAGAAGGAAATTTAAAAAGATGTTCTACTTGTATCACTTTATTACTTTGCTCTTTATTTACTAACATGTTTGACTAGAACTGACTGATTGGAAACAACTGATTGACAACTCAGGAGAACAAGCCACAATATATTTGGTAAATAATTACACTTCAGCATACTAACAGTCCTCAATGTCGAAGTTTCTTTTTCACAAATGTTTAGTAAGTTAGCAAATAAGTACAAAGTACGGACTCATTCTAATTTATTGAATAGGTCCATGGTTATGACAAGGATCAAGGTGGTTGATGAGAAGCAGAGTTTCTTTGACCAAAACACATTTCTGTTTCTGAAATACAGGCATCATTTACATGAAGCTCATGTCCCCTCACCTCATAGTAGCTTCTCACAGCATTGCAGAAAGCTTCATCAGCAATAATCTGAGTCTCTCCATTGAGGAAGGCCAGGAAGTGCTCCTTCACTGTCTGCAGCTGCTGCTTGTTGACCTTACAGAAAAAACAGAGGAAGCAGGAGGTTCAAAATTAAAACAGTGAGACCCCAGGAGAAGTAAATGACTGGAAAAATGAGTTCCATATAGACATGGGGTATACAACAATATTCTACGGAAAATGGTAAAAACAAAGACATAACATTAACATTATTTTTATAAACAGATTGTGATGTTACCATTGTATTATATATGTTTTAATGAGGATAAAAGCAAACTATGGTAACATCACCTGAACTTGTGATCTTTAAATATTAATATGTCTAAGATTCATAGTCTGGACAAACAACACAAGGGATTGAACACTTGGGAAGCAAATTAAAAACATTTAATTTGCATTTTAATTTCAAGCCAATAACACACATTAAATAGTTTCAACTCTGTTCCTGTGACAATTGAGTGTGGCTCATCTAACCCCTTGACCTAACAGTACTTTTGCCTTTTCTGTGATAAAGTTTGAGCTGGAAGCACAAACTTTTATGCAAGTCATCTAGTGGCAGTGTTTTCTCAATTTATTTAGTCAAACTTGAATTTACATAGCACTAGTATTCTAGAGAACTTGGTTCTGCCACGCAACATGTAGTATATCTTAAACTTGGGCTGGATGATATTGCTGAAAAACATGTCAATATAGATCTGTATTTATTGTTTTTCTTTGTTTTAAATATCTGAAATACTACCAATTATCTTATCCACAGTTTCTCAATTTCTCCCTTCACTCCATGCCATTTATTATTTTTAAGCAGTTACTCAACAGGTTTTCCCTAGATTGCAAATGAGTGAGTTAGTTGATGCCAACTTTGAGTAGTAGTGTTATGTTTTTACACAAGGTTGTAAAATGGGCAATTATTCTCAACATCTTTAATGTTGAGCAAATTTGATTATTAGAGCAGAGGGGGCGAACCAGTTCAGTATTCACAACCAAATTCCGCTCATCAATGTAAAAAGACACACAGCAATTTCAAGATTAGCTTTTTACCACATTCCTTGCTGAAACTTTTTTTATTCCCTAAAAACTTACTGGTTCATCTGACAGTGTTTCTAGGTTTGTTTTGTACTTTGTTAAAGTTACTCGAAGTAACCCTTCCCCATGTGCAGGGTTTCCCCCAGTATATTATACCAGTATATTATAGGTCTGGCGGCCGCCATGCTTTGCTAGCCCCAGAACCGAGTTAAGCCTTTCTTGTTTATGTTTTTAGGAAAATAATAATACATTTTAAAAATGCAGGGTTTCCCCCAGTGTATTATAGGCATGGGGCCCGCCATGCCTAGCTACCCCTGCCGCCAGGCCTAGCGTTTCAGCTGTTTGGGATTCCCCTCGGTAATTTCTCCTCAGAAAGCAGGTGGAGAATCCGCCGCGCTTTGTGATTGGCTGCCTGTCACATAAGCTCCTAGCTCCCCAACAGTATTGCTCTCAACGGATCGCGCCCAGCGTTTGTCTCTTTGTCTTCCCTGTAAAGTTTATGTATGTGGTCACAGTTGGTCAGAGCATTAGTGGTTAACCAGCCCTAACCTCATTATGCATGTTCAGCCCTATGAGGAGCTTTCATGCTCACCTCGTAGTCACGCATCATGCTGGTTTTATATTATTTCATTATTATTTTTAATATTATTTTTACGGTTACAAAGCATCAAACCATATCGAATGCTTTGTCTACTTAGTCAGACAGAGTTAATGGGCGTGGAGATCTGAGAAACCTGTCACATAAACTGGACCAACCAAAATAGTATTTTCTGTCCCCTTGTTAAAAACTCAGACACAAAATGGAAGAGCTACTAAAGTCACATTAGCAGCATTAAATCTGCTTGTTACGCATCTCTGCGCAGTGCATAGGATTTAACTCATCATGCAGGGCCGGTCCAGGGCTCTATGAGGCAAGCATCAGAATTTGACTTCGGGGCCCCTGTTGCTGCTAAAAAAAAATAATCAGCATCTCTAACAGCTTCTGAGTTGGATTTAGTAGAATCTGGGAGGAGGGGAGTAGTTTAATTGGCCAACCTAAAAAGTTATAAGTTTACTCATTTATATTTGTGGAAAAACAGAAAAACAATCTTGTAACAAATATATACATGACTGGTTCCAAATGTGGTTTGGCTCATCCATCTACACTCCATTTTCTCCGAAAGCAGTTAACACATGAACAATCCAAGCTGCATCACATAACACCAGGTATATGTGAATTGTGAATTATTTACACTTACTGACACCAAGTCAATATCCAACCCCCACCGTTGCTGAAAGCATGTCCACAACCTGATTATCTGATTTAATACCTTCTAAGCTATTAAAGCAAATAGGCCTTTGCAGCGCTTTCGCTGCTTGGGCCTAAATATTAACAGTCTCATTGAGATATTGCAGGTGTTTCTGTGTTTTGCTTTAGACATTTGTCATTGTGTAAATCTGTTAAAATGTTTTCTAAATTAGCTCCTATTTTAGACACTGAATTTAATTTCTTATTACTTTTTTGTACTGAAATAGAATTCAAATAAGAATTTTAACATTCTTGCTTAAAAAAGATAGTTTATAAAACAGTCATGTCAATGACACAGATGATCTCACAGTATTATGAACAACACTCCCAGAGAAAGGCGCAGTTGGTAGCACTGTTGCCTTGCAGCAAGAAGGTCCTAAGTTCAATTCTCGGTCCTGGGTCTTTCTGCATGGAGTTTGCCTGAACTGAACTGAGTCAATACAGGGTTTTTCCCCCAGAAAACTTGCTAAACCCGGTGGTCGGGGCGTGTTTTGTATTAAAAGAGGTTAAGTTGACAGGAAATGTAAAAGTATTAGTGTGTAAGTATATGTTAAGGGAAAACATCTCCAGTTAAATAGTATTTAAACTCACAACTAGTCTAAAAACCGATTTGCACTTCTGTTTAATCCAAATTACGTTAGCGGCTCCATTAGGCACCCAAGGGCTTCAGGGGCCCCATAAAACCCACAACAAACAACAGATACATAAATGTAACACTTGTTTATTGAGATTATCAATGCTGTTAAATTTTATTCAATTGTTTAGGCATACATAAATTAAAAGATTTTAAATTGTTTAGCATTTAAATGTAAGATTTTAAGGCGCTGGCAAGTTTACTTTGTACAATATTCATAGTTAAATTGCTTTGTTACCATAGTAACAGTCTGATGCTGCGAGTTTAATCTTTCAATTTACACAAATTAGGAACTGCGATTATAACTTATTGCTTTTTAGGTTGACGAATTAAACTACTGTATTTTCCGCAGTATAAGGCGCACCTAAAAGCCTTAAATTTCCTCAAAAGCCGACAGTGCGCCTTATAACCCGGTGCGCCTAATATATGGACCAATATTGGGCCACAACAGGTCTAGCAACTACGGTAAGCAGCTGCCGACTTCATTTTCCCCATAGAAGAAGCGCACAGTGCATGCTGGGATGTTGTCAAAAAACTGGTTTGTCAATAAAGTTTGACTGACACCATGTTCTCCACAAACATGCTGTGCGCGAACAGAGACGGGTGGCCATCGTCCGGTCGCCCCATTCCAACAGAGAAGGCTCTCCTCGCCGACCGGAATCGGACTGTTTTGTTGACATTCTTTATGTCAACAAAGTAGCTTTAGACATTTATCCAGG
>CAEGAF010123480.1:0-57931 GCA_903067075.1 Micropoecilia bifurca | reverse complement strand
AAAGATAAAGCCAACCCTTTTGGCCCAAATGTCTGACTGGCTCACAAGTTTGTGTTCAGAATCTCCTGGTTACCCAATCCTGGCTTCATTACAAGACAGACTTAAATAATTAAAATTAGACTGTTTCTGCGAGATGAAGACACTGATGTCAGGTGTTTTTATCCACATCAACAAATCCAATAAGAACCATTATAACAACATAATTCATATGCAGTCATTGTGACTTTCAATAAGTGAATAGAAATAAATTGAATGTAAATGCATTGTTGCTTTGATGTTTTTTTTTATATCCAATTCTATTCCAGTGCACATAATTACTCAAAGTTACCATGTCATAATGCGTTGTTGTACATGACCCAAATGTTTGGCTACAACAATCAGCAACACAAAAGATGAAAGAAGAGGAGTTTATTGAAGAATAAAGTCCAAATGCCTTCCAAAGAAAAACCTGCTTTTATAATTCTTATCTAGTTAAGGAGACAGATAAGCACATTTCTTTCACTTTCTGACAGTAAAACAGACTCTTTTATGCCATCAAGGATTAACAAAATCATTTCTGTCTACAAAATGGCAGAATAATGAGAGAAGAGGTGTTCAAGAATGCTTCCTTACTTAAAGTATAGGAGAAAAGTGAACAGTGAAATCGTTCATTACACATTCTTGAGTTTTACTGGAACAGTCATTAAGGTTTACTTTTGTTTTTAAATGTAGAAATGATTGTTCATCTTAAATTTTTACAATTACTTGGTTTATAGAACAGGAGTCAGACAGTATATACGATACATAGGAAATAACATGTTTTGGAAACTCTTAACTTGTAGGATCCGATTTTAAAATTTCTATGAAACACTAAGGCATCACTTTAAGGCACTAAATGGGCCAGAACACACAAACTACTAATTAAGTGAACTTAAGGCAGGTTAGAAGAAGTGTTTCAGGAAAACAGTTAGGTAGATGTTGCATTTATGTTTAACATTTACTGGGTTTTGCTACTTGAAGGTGATCAGATACTCAGGATAGGCCTGAATGTCATGAAACACTATAAACATGCTGGGGTTGGTCATATCGTTCACCACACTGTCATACATGTGAACACTGGAGCTTTTGGCTGGTGGAGCGATCATGTCTTTCTGTCCCAGGGTGTAGTCTCCTGTTAGCACTCTGCACACGTACATGAACTTCTCTCCCTTCGCATTGGGCTTGGAGTAGGTGTCTTGTGCAGAATAATTGGCATTAACAGCAAAGTAGGAATCGTTTCCATAATAGGCAGCTGAAAATAGATCAGTCAGTCTGTAAATTTGTGGCATAGTTGCAGAAATTCTCCATATTACATAAACAATATGCCAAAAGCTAACATAGTATTTAATTATGCTGCAAATGGATAAGTACAGTACTGCTTAAAGGTCTTGAGTCAGTCCCCATTTACTAGAGTTTTGCCTTAAAGGACAATTTACAGTTGAATTTACACCTTTAGGTAACAGCACTACAATATTTCAATTATAACTAGATCAGATTTCAAAAATTAGAATTAAAACTGCAGAGAAATTGTTGGTTAAAAGTTACTGATTCAGCAGACAGATCTCTTAAAGACAAAGAAATCGCTGAAAGTCTCACCATTTTTTCCTGCATAGCTTCTGTTGAAGCCAGATTCATTGATGACTGGGACAGTGTCTTCACTGGTGCCGTGGAAGAGACGTTTCTCATTGTTCTGATGATTATTTCTCTGCTCCATTTCATGTTTTTTGATCTGAAGACTTTTCCACAGTGTAGGGTTCTGAATCCTTTCAATCTAAGCGCAGAGATGGTGCATTATTTCAGTGCATTATCCAACCTCTATGCGATGGGACCTTCCTTTGATTTTGTGCTTTGCATGTGTAATCCGGGTGTAAGTTTCTAGCTTTCACATACTAATTTTCTCTGGTTTCTCCAACTCTTTATCAAATCACATGATTATCTTGTTAATAGTGTTGCACTCGCGAGACTATGAAGCAGCAAATCACTGCTCAGTTTCCAAGGTCACGTGTAATATTGCAGCCTATCTGCTGGCTATATTAATTGGAGCAGGAAGTTTGAACACTAGGATGTGTTGAGGAAAGCAGAGCTGCATGTTTGTCGAGCCTTGTTCTCTATTTTCTTCGCTTTATTTTTTTGTATGAAACTCGTCTAACTATAATGACACCATAGGAGGTGATTACCACCAGCCAGGAGAGATGGCAGTTATATGTAGAACAAAAGGCGGATCTGGTGAGTGTTTGACGTACCGATTAGCAATATGCTTGGCTGTGTGGGACTGAATGAACCCATACTGGGTTGAATAATGAAGTGTTTTGAATGTTAATGTTTGGTTAATTTTCTTAAATTGCATATTGATTGGATTGATACGGAACTTGATATTTATTGAATATGATAGTGCAGAGTGCGCTAGTCAGATTTGTGTACACATCAGAATGATTGAATTGTATTTTAATGTTTATTGGTCCTGTTTGTTTACACAGGCCAGAAGATGGTGAGCTAAATGTCCAGGCCTAGAGCCATAAGAAAAGATTGCATTTGTATGTGTGAAGATTTCCACTCTCCTGCCAGGATGGTAGGAGGTTCCTTGTAGCCTGAGAACACTTTTTCTGTCTCATCCTGATTTGATTTCCCATCCTGAACCTATACCACAGCAAGCACCTCAAGGCCAGCCTGTCTTGGGATTTGTTTACCCCAGCTTGGGGTCAAAGGACTTAAGGGTGTGGGCTTAGTTAATGGTGGGATTAACGTTGGTTTTATTTATTTATTTATTTATTTATTTATTTATTTATTTATTTATTTATTTATTTCTAGAATTACGCATATTTGTTTTTTATATGGCCATTTAAACATCTGTTTTCCTTGTTAAATTTGTGAATACGTAGTCATATTTGTCTTTCACCGAATACAACGCACTAGCACATTGCAAGTCTTCAGACTCCGTGTCTCTTTTATGAGCCGAATGCTAATCTTCTGAGAAACCAGCCCAATTGATCCATTTATTTAAATTGCAGTATTACATTGTTTAAATATACTACACATGTCTCTCCATGTAAGGCATATAGCTGCTCTGGGGAGGATGCCTGACATGCCAGAAACTATCCCATTTCCAGGATTCAGGCACAAATCTCCCAGCAAGATCTAGAGAAAATCATCCATGTGTTTATTTTAAGTCACCTTGATTACCTCAACAGTGTCTTCACAGGTCTGTGTAAAATATTAAACCTCCATCCGCAGCTGATCCAGAACACCGCTGCTGGTGTTCTCACTAAAACTAGGAAGATGGAGCACATCACCCCAATCAATGTCCTTAGAATAGACTCTAAAATACTGTTGTTGATTTATAAATTACTGAACGGTTTAGCACCACAATCCATTAATGATTTGCTGTTTTTGTACTAACTGTCCAGACTTCCCAGGTCTTCTGGTTCTGGTCTGCTTTGCATTTCCAGAACCAGAACCAAACATGGAGAAACAGCATTCAGCTTCTATGCACCACAAATCTGGAACAAACTTTCAGAAAACTGCAAAACAGCCAAAACACTGAGTTCGTGCTAAAAACCCACCAGTTTAGAGTTGCCTTTGATTAGTCATAACTGGAACATTGATCAACTCAATTGATGTTCATTAGCTTGATGATTTTGATGATGGCATATGACAAAATGTTTATTTCTTGTTTCATAACTGGTTACTGTATTAGGTCTTTGTGTTGCAAACCACTTTGAACTGCCTTGTTTTTGAAGGCTTACAAAATGCGTAAGCCTTCAACAAGCCGCAAATAATTTCAGACCCAGATCGATATTTGCTCAGAGGGACTATCGGCTCAAAATGAAGATTAAGTCTGCTCGGAATAAAATACATTTGTTGTCAAAAGTTAATGTGTGATCTACAAGTACCAACTTGGTATTAGTACTTGGAATCAACAAGTACTTGAACTGAAGTACTAGCAGTTGTCATGAAAAAACTGGTATCGGGACACTCTTGGGAAAATAATCACAATCACTCTGTTCAATACTTCTCCCGGTTCATATTCAATTATGCAACCAGCTGATGAGCACAAGTAGGCAATTAGCTTACATTGTTGCTGAGGCTAGATAAAATAGCATAAATATTTTTTAAAAATCATGATAAAAACACTACAAATGATATTACCTTGGTGACGGTTTGATTACATGTGGCTTTGAAGAAATTGAGGACTTCTGCGTACTCTGAGGAAACATCTGGGATAGGGACGGCATGACATGTTTTTCTAGCCGGCATGATATCCCAAACCTCAGGAACATCTTCACCTACAAAAAACATGTAATTTCTTCAAATTCTTTTGCAAAAGGAAAATGAGTAATTTGTAGCATAATAAAAGACAAATTTAGTGTATCAGAAAAACACCTGAATCTTTTTTGCACTGGAATGACTAGGCTGGACCAGTCTGACCACAGTCCTATTGTCCATGGTTTTATTTGCATTGAGCAGAGTATTGCATCGAAAGTAAGTGGGGATCGTCATATCAAACAAATTCCTGCCCAGTTCATCTCCCCGAGACCTGAAGAGTTACCTCAACTTCACCTGGTAACTCAGTCAATAATAAAATCTCATCTGATCAGGGTTTGTGTTAATGGAATATTTTCCAACTTTGACCATTTTTTTAAAACAGTGACAGGAAAACCTGGAAGTCATCCATCATTTTGACAGATTACAATTCACACACAACCACTTTGTTGCAGAAGCATAGACATTTTCGATATTATGCATAGAGTACATAGGGTGGAAATAAATATCAGTCAGTAAAAGTGTCATCACTGACCCGACCTATGAACAAAATGCCTCTCGTACCTGGAAGCTTACAGTGTGTCGAGGAATTACGGAGGCGTTTTAGTGCACCTGATGCAGCTGAACCGCTGCTATAGGATATTTTCCTGGTGCCCCTTGTCTAGAGTTTTGGGAAGAGGTTCTAAGTGTTGGTGCAAAATCACTGGACCCAGGTTTGAACCCAGCCCAGCCCTCTAGTGCAAAACAGCCTTTTACATACTTTGGGGGATGAATGTGAAACAACATAATTTGAGGTGTGGCTCAAATACCTTGTAATTTGTCAATTCGTCTTATCTGCAGGATGGTTCCCTTGTTGTCAGTGGCTGGTCCTTTAGGCATCTGGACAGTATAGTCTGAGCCACAGATGGTAACGTTTAGAGTGGGGGCTGCCCTTTCCAATGCATGCTCAAGCTCATAGTTGGTCATCTGATCAAAACTCTGATATGGAAGCCCTTGTTGCTGATACTGCCAGTCTGCCACAGTGGCAGCCAGCTCCAATTTCCGTTTCAGCTCTTGCTCTCCTCTCACTTTCTTCAGCATATTGGCTATCTCCTGATTGGCTCGGACCACGTCTTTACTGAGGCCTTCAATGATGACAGAGACTTGACCATTGGTGTTTTGATTTTTGATGCTCACACTCATTTTCATCTGGATGTGAAGAATGCGCTGACAGTCTGCAGAGGAGAAATTCAAGATGTCGTTGTCCGCTATCTCTATGCTGCATTGTTCATCAGATATCAGGTCTTTTATCTTCTTCTTGGCTGCATCTACTTTGGCCTGTGAGGCACCACAGATATGGAAGACAGCAGGCTCCACTTTGACCGTCTCAATATCAGACACCTCGTTTTCCTGTTTGTTGTCAGCACTTTCTGATCCAAACATAGCTGTAAGAATAAGGATATTTTGAAATGGAACTTCAGATAAAAACATTCATTATAAAGGCAAAACTAGTTTTCTTGCCATGCTTACATTTTAGCAAAGGTGTGACACCTAACTTGTGGCCAACATTGGACCAGAAACCTTTTCCCTTTGGTGCAGTGACATTTCTTTCTTGCATGCTGCTGTAGAAATCTTTTAGCATTGGTTGCTGGAAGATGACTATCCTGATTAAAGTCAGGGAGCTGGAGGTGTTTTGGCTGAAAACATCAATCACAGCGTCCAACATGGAGTCTGCCACTTGTTTTCCCTGTATGTTGCCTTGACCTGGAAACGGGCAACACAAGTGGTTGATGACTCATATCTACAAATTCAAAAAGTTCCATCCCACCAATAAAGAGATAATTTAAGACTCATACTTGAGTGCAGTAGAAAAAAAGTTAACATGTTTATCCAATCCAATCTTTACAGTCAAATACTTCTGATCTAAAGAAATGAAAATTATAAATTGTAGTGTAATGACAAATCTCTGTATAGGTCCCTTAAAACCAGGGTCATCTGGTATCTAAGCACTAAATCTACATTCAGCCAGATCTCCATATGACGGCAATATAAGATTAGCTAATTTTGGTGTATGCAACAAGCTCTTTGCATTAAAACATTCTGGAATCTGTTAGTAAGTCTCACCTGTACCAAGAACTGGAAACGAAACAGAAGTGTAGGAGTTCTTCATACACATTTGGAGTGCTTCTTTTACAGAACTGTGGTTTTTTCCTTTATCTGACTGTTTGACCAGGTGAAGAATTTTTTTGCACTTTAGGTTTCCTGGTACTGTCATTATCATGCCTGGATTGGGCTGGGAACCTGGTGGGGTTTACAATCACAATCTAGTTACAGAGCTAAATTTAAATTAAGCGTGCATGCTATAAACAGGCAAGTGTTAATGTTCTTACCAAGATATTGACATTCTTCTAAAACAGCTACACCAGCTGCATCCAGAATAGCCTTGGACAGTCCTGGGAAGGTAGATGAAGAGAAAGGTTTAAAGGTTTTGACAACCAATGTTTATCTTCATCATATAGTCCAAAAGTATGTATGCTGGACTGCTATTTCTGAACTCCACTGAAAAAACAAATTAACACATCAAGCTAGGTAATGTACAGTTGATTTAGTACTATTAGCACTATTGAGTACAAAACACTTCAGATGTTGCTGTTGCAAGGATTCCAGGAACATCACTGATAATGTGTCCAGAAGCATCATTGGATGGATGTGCACATGTTTGAACTGTAGGGAGATTTTGATCATTTTTTAGAAGGAACCTTAAGTATTCATGGAATTGAGGTATTCATTGGTGGCTGCATATCAGGTTCCATTGTATCTCTGATAATAAATTAATATTATTATGGAAGATTAAAGTATGTATTTCATGCATCCTGGTCACTCATATTTTGTATGACAGATGTATCACATATAAAATTATTTACCAGAGTTGAGAGTGAAACTGTTATCTGAAGAGTTGACGATGACATCAGTTGTCTCCTTTGTTATATCTCCAGTTACTACCTGAATTGTCACATTTCCCAGTTTAGTCTCATGCTTTCCTGAACTGGAAACAACTTTTGAGAATTTGCCTGCTGGTAAAACAGACAGAAATAACAATTTAACCTTGAAATTAAGCAACTGCTCAAGACTTATGCAAGTTAAACTACAGGAAACTGCCTACCTGTACTTTGTGAAGAATCTGCAGGCGTTGGACCTGTTGCTGAAAGTCCCGTGGCACTGGGAAACATCTTCTGAAATTCATCTGTAAATATCTGCAAAATTTGTTTGATACTTTCTTATAATAGTCATTTCTCATAAGAGTTATACATTAATTACAGTATAAATAATGAGAGTTTAAATGCTTGAAGTTCTGCTGTTACTCCACCAATTAACTTCAAACAGAGAGAACAGTAGAGTAAAAAAGCATCTTAATGTTACTTCAGAAAAACGCTACAGTATCCCCCATAAATTCTCAAGTATCCATGAGAATGTATGACTAACTCTAACACGCGTAAGTTCAATTTCCTAGATCCCGAAGCATAAATAAATATTCTAACACTGAAGAAATATTATAGCTATAGTACTGGGATATTGTACTAATTTGTTGCTAGCAAATTGATATGACATTGATTGTTATTGTTTGTTTACCTGAATAGTTGGTGCATCTCCAGGATATAGAACAACTGTAATCTTCTTAACGTTCTTGGATTGTCTTTGGCTGCTGAACTCCAACAATTTATCCATCATCAAAGTGGCAACAAGATTTTTTGGAAAACCCAAGTTTCCAGTGCCAACAGCTGGGAAAGTTATAGATGACAACCGAGCTTTCTCTGCCATGTCCAAGCAATCTTTAAAGATCCCAGATAGAGTCTGAAATATATTTTAAACCAGATTGCCATGTTGTTTAATTGATTCAGCAATTTAAAAAAATATTCTACACTTTATGGTGTACCTTTGCAGCTGTGCCTTGGCCATTGTCCCAGCTTGGAGCAATTACATGGAAAACCTGTTTGCTCTCCAGCTTGCAGCCGTCTGTAACAACAATCTCGCCTGGTGATCCACTGGTTTTCTGGCTGTGTACCAGCTGTTGAAGTTTGGCTCCAGCTGCACTGAAGATGGCATTTGAAATCGCCCCTTTGTTCAATACAAGATATTCTGCCACAGTGTTCACAATCACCTCTGTCTGAAAATGTGGCACAACTAAATTAAAATACAGTATGTAATTTCATTTTATTTTGCATGAACAGAAAAAACTATAAATTGTAATGGAATTAGTCAAAGAAATATTTCTATCCTCACATATCTACTTCTTTAGATCTGCATTCTGTAAAACTAGAGAGACAGACTGAGTAGGGTTGTGTGAGGCTCTCATACTTTACTAACAGCGTAAAAAATTCACAGTGCAGGGACATTAGACAAAGAGGAAATTCTGACAGGATCCTAAGTCTAATTAGAAAACTTTAAAAAAACCTAAATATTAGTCTTCCATAAAAAAAGACTATCTGCTAAAATAGATTGGATCACGCACAGTAATGACATTAGCACTATTAAATGCCCCTATCAGGACGAGCCAAGCCTCTCTCTACTTTTAGAATTAATTCCTCTTTCTATAAATAACAGACATAGAGAGGACCAACTGAAGGAGTATTTAAATTTTAAACCATTTATCTTTGAATTAAACATTGAAAAGCATACATATTTACCTTGGAAGCCTCAATATTTCCCTTTTTAAGAACGATGCTCAATTCCTCTTTGGTCTGCGCTCGGCACAAGCTGGTGTCAGGTGGACCAAGCTTGAGTAATGGAGATTTCGGACTAACTTTAGGGATAGCATTTTGAGATGAAACACTAACTCCATGACTTCCAAACTCCTGCTTTACAGCACTTTCCAGACCAAGAGCAACACTGTCGTCATTGTCCACCAGATGAATTGTCTTCAGTGTGTTGTCATCGTACTTCTCATCACAGTAATCCTTCACTGCTCTAGTAATGGTAGCCAGGCACAGATTGAGTGGGAAGCCAAGACTTCTGCTGATGGCAGGAATGGCCACAGAAACACAGCCACACTTTTCAGCTAGTTCTATACTTTCTTTAACAGTTTTTCTCAACTGGGCCTCAGCCTTCTTTGGCTTTGCTAGATCAAAATAGGGTCCTACAGCATGGATCACCTTTTTGCACCGAAGCATTCCTCCAGCATCTGTTACGACACAGTCTCCAGGTCGGAGTTTTCCATTTACATTAATTATTTGGTCACATTGAGTTTGTAACTGAGGGCCTGCAGCTTTTGAAAGTGCCAAAGCAAGACCTGAGGTGTGTTTCAAGTCCTCAGTAGAAGGGTTGACAACAGCATCCACAGAGTAACTGCACATGTTGGCCTTGGAGACCACTATGTCCACTCCATCACTTGTCTGGACTTTGTAAATGGGTCGTTGTATCTGTACTAAAGTAAGGTCGTCTTCTTCCTTCGAATTATCAGCCAGCTGAACCAGGCAGTCAGTGTCACTTTTAATTAAGGAAACAAAAAATGATTCTTTTTCCTTAAAGAACTTCTTGACTCCAGGTTTTGTGACTTTAAATCTATCAAAGCACACAGAAGATAGAAAATCTTTGACTGTGGTCTTGCAATCTTTCACAGCAGATCTACAGCCACTTAGGATAATTTCCTCTTTTCCGAAAGACACATCCACTTCTAGTTGTTTCAACAAGGTTGTCTGACTTTTCAGATATTCAATAATGACATTTGCTTCAACTGCAACAAATTCTTCAACATGAGCATTTTCTGTTAAAAAGTCTTCTAGTTCACTGCTAACTTTGTCCACACTGTCCTTGTGACCAGACACTACCACTTGCTGTTGATTAGTTGTGATTTGAACTCTCATTCCTGACCCACTGTTGGCCTTTTCCTGCTGAAGGACCAGCTGCTGCCACTCTGGCTTCTTCAGGACTTCAAGGTCTTCAACTTCGATGTAATGACATTTCAGTATTTGGTTTAGATGTTCTTGAACAATCATTAGATCCTTGTCAGAAACAGCAACTAGCTGCACCCTCTGTGGACTGATCTCCAAGGCTGCTTTTATGCCATAGGCTGTTAGAAATGCATCGGTGGCCTCCTCTTGTTGTTCGGCCTTCAACATGTCAAGCAAAAACTCATCTACTTCTAGATTCTCTCGCTTTAATCCTAATGTTGTGTTGTTTATCACCTGGGTTGCATCAATAATCTCGTCCACAAAGCCAGTTACTTTCAGAGCTTTCTTCTTTTGGTCATAAGACAGTTTGAGTTCTGGGTACACTTGCAGGAGTTTATCCTGAAGACCATCTTGAGAAAGGATGTGGAACATCGATGGTGACACATTGATTTCTTGAGTTTTACTTAATTTCTCCCTTCTGACCCTTTCCTTGATCCTGTCAAGAACTTCTGAAATAGGTTTTTTGAGTCTGTTGACATCATTCTCTAGGCCGGCCACTGAAAGGACACCACTGGTTTTATCAGAAACTACAACAACATCTTCCTTCTGCAGTTTCTCTTTAATCTTCTGCTCAGACTCCTCCCATGCCTCCGACTCCAGGGAGAACTTGATGGATTTGAATTTTGACAAGGCCTGAGAAAAGGCTGCCTTCACAGTGTCTGCCCACTCTTTGATGATGACTTTGGCATCTTTTTGCTTCAGTAATGAGGGTGAGGCACTGAGGCGGACGGCAGACTGCTCCAGGGTTATGTGGCAGAAATGTATTTCCAAGTCACAGCCAACGGTCTCCAGAGCCGCTTTGTGGTTAGCCAGGTATCTGAGGACAGTGTTGTCAATGGGCTCAGAGATGGCAGCAGGAAGCTTTGATGATGGTTTATCTTTCCCATAAAGTGGAACTCCCAAAGATTTGTAAAACGGGTAGACTTTTACTTCTTCCTTCTTTATTTCATGCTTCTTACCCAAGACTTTCTTAAAATCTGTGAATTTAAGCATAAAGTTACACTCCTTGCCTCACTATTGGTATAAGCAGATTTTGTGAATCATAGAGCATGTTGCTAGAATAAACTGTAATAAGCTATGTTCACACAGCTGCCTGAAATGATAGAAATTAAAAAATGTCATGAATGTCTGAACAACACAGATCTTATTTTTACAAATGTGACCCAGGCCACTTGGATATATGGTCCTAAATATGATACATATCTGATATATTCAAATGTGATCTGATTCTGTACAGCCAGGTAGTATTCTTCCATCATTGATTCTCAATAACCATCAATATTCTGCATCCTCAAATGAGGAACCGTGAAGAAAAACAACATCCATGGTGCATGCTTAAGTGGATTAAGTTGTTAATGTGCTGGCTCCGTTTGGACAACAACCATCCATGTTTACAAGTGCAAAAATTGAGCATGCTCGCTATGTGTGACGTTACTGCGTCCTCAATGGCGCTTGAGGGACACTTTTAGTTTGTTTGCAGACATACAAATTGCATACATTTGGAATATGACCTCACGCAAAAAAGAAAATCAGATTTTACAAAACGTTGACCGGCAATTTGAACGTAGCTCTGTGGGGCAAGTGAAATACCTTGGTGCTTCTTAAACGTGATGACAGCAGACTGTTCAGCTTCACTCAAGTTGAACATCTTCCACCTCTCCGCCTTTATCTTCAAAGTAGAGGCAGAGGATGTCTTCACTGCAGTCCACAACTCCTTCAACCACAATTTTCTTTGTGGCCTCAAGGGGTCGGACTGATAAGTTCTTTTTTGTAAACATCCGAATTTGAGGACATCGTTCTATAAACTCAGTGTTATCTGCAAGAAAGTTTCAAGCTAAAATGAACAAAAGTTCAAAATTTCAAGCTGTTCATTTTACACTCATAAACTAAGTTGGTACCTTTTCCACTCTGGAATGTGACGACAGCAGATGAGATGTCAGGGATCAGTTCCAGGTTGTAGTCCTGGGAGGCAGTCGGAGAACTTAGGTCTCTCAAAATGTTCTCCACCAGCATTTCCAGGAACTCTGAGGTTACAGAATCTGGAATATTTCCTAAAACAGCCGCTTCGGAACACTGCTCCTCATCATCTGAATCACCATCTTTGCCTTTTGAACCCGTCTGACCACCATCTACAGAGTTGGGTTCTTGAATTGGTGATTGTTTGTTGGCCCCTGCGTGGTCTGCTGTCATTGAAATATAAAAGACGACATAGTAAAAACCTGCTACAGTAGCGGTTCTCAACGTGGGCGGTACCGCCCCCCCGGGGGCGTCCAGAGGACGGCAGGGGGAGCCGGAGGACACCCCCACAAAAGGGGGGTGCTGGGATGCCTTAGGGGGGCGTTTGGTAGAAGGTAGACTTTACACCGTAAATGCACAACAATGAGAGTTTTGACTTTGAGCAACTTGCTAAAATTGTATTGTGTAACATTAAAACATGCTTGGCTGCAACTGTATCAATGGCAGCTCTTCTTCTATTCAGTGTTTTTTAGCTTCTGTTAGCTTCTTGGTGCAGCTCCTCTCCTGCTACTGGTAGCTAAAATCACGATACCCTCGCTGTGTATCCCTCTGAAAAATGAACCTATTTGAATAAAGAAATAAAGAAATTCCTCCATGGTGATACCACAATAGAGAGCGTTAATTTTATAGCGTTAACAACGGAGCTCTATGTGGTCCGGTATGAAACGGTGTGATAGAACAACACAGCACATATAAATTTCAATAATCAGAATGCAGAAATAGTTTCCGTTGTTTTAAAAGGTTTATGTCAGTCTGCCTTTTCCCCATCGATACACTTCCCGACCATCCTGCACCTTAAGGGGTTAATGTAGTTACAGTTCTATCCATGTTTTAATGTTGCAGAACTCAGTCGGTTTGCAAATAGTTTAAAGTTTAAACTGGCATGTTGAACATCTTTTATATGGTCATTTTGTGGAATATTTAACAACTAGAAAATGACACGGAATAAGAATATTTTTTTCCACTCTGGCTGCTGCTAGGCCTTCCAATTTTAACTTGAATGTTCATTGCATCGTAGACGCCTGTGAAAATAATTTCTATTCCCATATTTTTGTTCTCTGGGAATTTATTTTTGATGATAAATACAAAAACAAGCATAAAAATCTAATCATCTACAATAGTGATATAAATATTAAAGATAAAATAATAGTCAGTGCAAAGTAGCCTGCCAATTCTTTGGGTGGGGGGCCTGGATGAAGGCTGGGGGGGCTGTGCTGAAAAAGGTTGAGAAACACTGTGCTACAGTGAAAAGCAAAGTGGGGCCACATTTATTTAAATTTGGTATTTATTTAGGTATTCTAATGACTCTTGGTGATTGTTTTTTGTGATTCACATTGGTCTATTTAGAATGAAGAAGAGACAAACAGGTTCATAGGATCACAAAATGCAAATGTTTATTTATAGGTTACTTAAAGCCCTGGTAGAATTTTGTCAGCAATCAGAGTATTATGAGATCATTTCATTTAATGAAAATTAGGTGAAATCATTTAATTTTTCTATATATCTAATAGTTGAAAATGTTCTAATTAAAGCTTAAAACTGCTGTCTATCTGTATAACAATA
Source organism: Micropoecilia bifurca (assembly GCA_903067075.1). NCBI lineage: Eukaryota > Metazoa > Chordata > Actinopteri > Cyprinodontiformes > Poeciliidae > Micropoecilia > Micropoecilia bifurca. Next base: position 44,147 of record CAEGAF010123480.1, on the reverse strand, counting down.
TGTAAAGCCCAAATTCAAAAGACATGCATTGTCTGTTTTTTTCATTTCTGAATTAAGCTGTACTGACACTTTCAAAACCTTACTGATTTAAAACATAAAATCTTAGAGAATGATGGACATCCAAGTATTAAATCTTAAATGTTTAAATCTTCTTTAGTCATATAATAATCATAGTGCATGGTTTGCAACTTTATGGGAAGTGTTGGGTTATTTGCACAACAACCCTGGGACTCTATAAGAGTCAATAAAACATACATGGATCAGAATCTAGAGCCAGTTATAATGGAGGAAATGTGGCTATATAAAGAGTGTGATCTGTGAAACTCGTGGTGCAGCGGTGTATGGCGGTGAGAATGAATGCAGAGGACCCAGTTTGAAAGATGAAGGATGAATTTAATGGAAGCAACTGTTACAGGCCCAGCCTTTCCCTAGGGGGCGGTAGAGAGCAGCGTCTAGGGGTGAGAGGAAGAATAACTGGGTGTGTTCGAGACTAGCTGTGCAGCTGTTCGCCTTGCCTAAAAGAAAGGAATAGTTCTACAAGCTTTCATTTGCCGCCTCCTTGTTTGCCGCAGTCCAAGAAAACGGGCAGCACATTGAGCGGAGATAAAGCTAACACTGGTAGCAGAGACAAGACTTGACGTACGACAAGGATCCGACAAGAGACAAATACAACAGGTGGACTTCAATACACAGGGAGGGTAACCAGGGAATGAGACACACCTGGGAAGCAATCAACAGGGAAGACAGGACAGGGCTAAGCACAAAAAACCTCAAAAATAACTATGCAGAAAACCCAGAACACAACAGAAACTTTAGTTTATTGTGAGGCTATTCAGTCTGGCTAATTCATGGAAGGCCTCTGCCTTCCAGGGACTCTGGTTTGTCGTTAGAATGTAGAGTTTTCCCCAAATAACCATTTCAATTGAGTCTCTATAAATCCTGAATATTGTAAGTAGGAGTAAGCATCTCATGTGGGGTAAAGAGTCCTGTTTTAAGATCAAGCTGCAGGAAAATGTTTGGAGTCAAACATAATTACACTGCTAACCTTAATATCAAATCCCAAAACTGTGTCTTTCTGACAAACTGAAATAACACCCAGTAAGAGCAGGGTGTTAAATCATCAGTGGTTTTATGATAACAGCTAATATGCACTTTTACTCCGTTTCATCTTTATCCAGCTTCAGGGTCACTTAGATTTGGTTACAGTATATCATGCTTCATATACTTGCATGCAGGTGCACATTTAAAAAACTTTTGTTTGATTTTAATTAAAACCTAATAATTAACACACAGTTCTATATATTATTTGCTTGTAGACTTTTAATTAAATCCCATGAAACAGACACAGAAGAATAATCCTATCATTATTAATTATTATTATTTCCTCCATGGATACTTACACTTTTTGTTGCCTTCATCAGATGAATCCCCCTGTTTAAAAATAAATTTTACAAATATTTCAGATTTTTTGTTCTGCACAATAATGATTAATTTTATATTCAGGGACTGAAATGTCAATGGTTTAGATTTAAGAAAGGTAATAAAAAGAGAAGTTTATTTGCTTACACGCAAAATGAAAGAACAAAAGCATAATCAGGCAGCGCCTTCTTGGGTTCTCATTATTCATTTGATTTCCAGTAAACAATAAAAACCCTTTAGGGCCACGACTTTATTAGGAGCTTGAAGTTGAAACAGAAAGCAAAGAAAGAGTTCAAAGCCCCACCGGAGATCAGGTCAGCATTATTGTACATGAATAGATCAGAAGACCAAAAGTCATAAAATGAGTTTACTGATTAATACACATAAAATAAATCACACCACACCCAAAACCACAAATATGTGACAAGACCAAGCCTTTCATGCGATTACAGAAATTAATGTTAGATAAACTTGTCCAAAAATTATTTCAATAATAATTAGTAAAGCAATACTCTTATGACAGCATAGAAAACTATGAGTCAGATTATTAACCAACTTCCACTTTTTCTCTCTCACCTGCTTCTGTTTTACGTCTGACGGAAGCCGGACTTTCATCTTCAACACTCCTTCATCCAAACTGATCTGGTGCGTCTTTTTGCCCAGGACGTTTTTCTGGTCTGAGAGAGAAACCAGGGTAAATCCGGCAGGTTTTCACTCAGGACTGGTCAGAATCTGACCGTCTGGACTCACCCTCCTCTCTGCGGAAGCGCAGCAGCGCAGTTTGGCTCCCGGACTCATATTCCACCTCACAGTCTCCTCCGTTGGACTTTCTACTCTGGAAATATTTCACCAACTTATTTTTCAGTCTCGGTGTGTTGCTTTCTTTTAACTCCACCAGAACAGGGAAGATGTATTCCTCCACCATGGTGCTGACCTCCCTTCATCTGTCTGGTCCGACTTCTTACGAATGCATCTATGACTGTAACCAGGAAAGGCAACTGTCTTATAGATTAGCAGTAGGCAGGGCTGTGCAGAGACCTTTGGAGGGGCGGGGGCATAAAGTTAAAAAGTGGCACATAGAGCAAGATTTTAAAACACGTCACAACATATTGTTCAGAATACCAGGCTGAAGAAAGCCAAATATATATTTATCAAGAATCTAATATAGAATCACATTTTATTATATATTGTCATCTTTTGGGTGTTTATGAGGTGTTTCTGATCCCACTGCTGCTGCGACTTGGAACCATAATGCAACTCCAAAGGCTACTAAACTAGATCCACTGCTGACCCGACTTTAGTTTACAAGCAACATTGACAGTGATTCCAAAACCCAGAAATAACCTCAAATACATGTTCTAGACTCACCATGAGTATATTTGACACAGTACATTGGCATAGGATGGCAACATTGCCCTCTTCTGTTCCTGCCTTGCATCTGCATTGACTCAGCATTAGTGTAGGGATGACCTTGGAGTCTCTAGCGATAGTGCAGCTTTTAGAGGGGACCCCTCTTGGTGTGATGGTGTTTGTGTGAGGTCATGCTAAGGAGTGTTAATCAGTCTGTCAGCAAACTGTTGCCTCCTGAATGGTGGTTTGTGGCTCTTGGGGTTGATCTGGACTGGATGCTGCTTGCAGGAACTAAGCTTGATCCTGGCAGAGATGCCACCATCTTAGTCCCCTGGTGGCTGTCTGACCAGGGTGGGATAACATAATGCTCTTCCCCTCTTTGGTCTTTCTGGGTCCCAGCTTGTGTGGATTGACGGTCCCTGTCTGGTACCTTAATGGACTCTTTGGGAGGTGTGGCTGTGGTGACCAGATTCCTGGCTGAACCTGGTGTGGGGTATGTGGCAGAGAGACTTGGTGGTTCTTCTGCATATCTCTGTGCCTGCTTTTGACTCACCTCCATGTTGGACATATAGATGCTCTGGGTGGCTGCTGTGGCTTCTGGGAGTCAAGGCTACATGCTGCTGTTGGGTGCTGAGTGCTACAAAGTGCATGGTCTTCTCAACATTATGATTTCTTATCAATCCCAGGTGACAAATAAGTTCACACGTCACCACGAGATGTCATTTTTGTAAAGCAAAAGATTTTTTGGCACATGTTGACAGCCAGCTTTATATTCTATGTCTGGAGTGCTGAGGCATGACTATACAACAGCATGACCTGTGATAAAGGAAACATGTCGTTTTTTTGACACTTTAGGAAATTGAATACCAGGTAATTTGTAGCAGATAAATTAAAGACAAGTGACATCAAGAATGAAATTATTAAGATGCTTCAGAGGAAGATTGTGGAATAAATCCTAACATATGTCTGAAGTACCTTTACTCTGAAAACTTTTATGATTTTAAGTGATGAGAAAAAGCAGGTAGACACACTTTTTCCATGGGTAGAAAAACCAGATTGAAGTTGAAATGAATGGAAAACACCAGCAAGCATTAAAGACTGTTTACTTCCTTCATCATATAAAAGTATCTTTTAAAAGTAAACTGCATTGATTTGGGACAATTTGCTATAAGATACCAGTGTACATTAACCACTTTCAGGGTTTCCTGTCTTTATCTGCAGGTTTTCGCTTCACTTGTGTTTCTGATTTTGATAGTTTTGTATTTACTTAAATCTGGTTATTGTATATTCCTCCATACTAGTTCTTTTCTTCTTCATTTGTACATTTAGGTTGTGGTTCTTTAGATCAGTGCTCCTGTTAGCTGCAGCTCTTTTCCCTTTAGTTCTATGTTCTCACATTCTCAGCTCTTATCTCCGTTTCTTAACTTGCCCCACTTCTTCTAATTTCCCTCTGCCTGCTCTTTCACCGTCTACTTACTTTGTATATTATGTATGTCATAAATATACATATTTAATATTCATGCTTTTCGTTTTCATTTTAATTAACCTGGCCTGCAAACTCACCCATGTTGCTCTATTACTGTACTCTGCTATGTACAGTAATAGAGGAGAAATCCAGCATCAGCTGGCCACAGTCCTTGATGCCTCCGAGTAGCAGTTGCCATATCTACAAAGATCTGCTAGGTTTTTTGTCAGTCCAGAGTGTTCAAAATAAGAGCCTGAACTGATTAATGACCTGGTGACTGAATAAAAACATGACATGTTGCCTCACTGAACAGGAGAAACTTTCATCCTGAAAACTTATGTGGTTTGAAGTGACAAAACCACATAAGCTGGAAAAACCAGATTCCAGAGCAAAGGAAAACCCCAGCAAACACTGAAGATGAATTGTTTACTTCCTTCAGTATGTAAAAGGCTGTTTGAAACAACACCGTCTTGATATAGGACAATGTTTTTGTAAAATGAAGTCCAGTATTAAGCCAGTTCAGGGTTTCTGCAATAACTAAATGTTTCCTACAAGTGAAGCCAGTATAATTTTTGTAGAGCTTTTAAATTGCACCTATTGCAGGGATTATCTGACCAACTAAAGCCAACAGAGAATAAACTTTCAGGGAAACCCTTTCTGGATAAAATATTTCCCAAATAGAACAAATTAATTTTCCATGAATCATTTGCTACTTTATACTTAAACCTGATCAATATATGTCTAAGAAGCATGGAAAACTGAGTGAATCTTCAAATTTGGGGATAAGATGAACCGAAGTAGGGAGAATGATGGACTGGATCTCAAATGGACCAATAAATTAGGGAGAGAGTTTTCTGGAGGAAGCCTTGTTGTTGATATCTTTAGTGGAAAGCCAGACCGTTGACCAGATGGGCTGCAGAGTCTTTTGCTGTCTACCATGTGATAGTTCTGATCAGCAGAATGGTTGCATACAGTGATAATGTCCCAGGTATGTTTATGGCTGTGATGTTGGATTGAAGTTATTGCAACCTCCATTTCCATGGACAGGCCGAAGGAGGTAACAATTATTATCATTTACTCGTTTTGTTGTCAATCATTGTAGAGTGTGGGGATTTGTTGAAGAATAAAGTCCAAATACTTTACAGAGACAATACAGTTTAATACTGTTTAAAACAGATAAGCCCATTCTACATTGCATAACAAATCAGACTAAGCTTTACCTACTTTTTTCTTTTTTTAGAATTTCTGTTTATTAAGCACTAGAATAATGAAAGGAAAGAGTTTTTCAACAATGTTTTATTTTCTTTAAGTATAGAAATTTACTGAGAGCTTGTACAGTGAAATCACTTACCATACATTCTAGAGTTTTAATTTGGACACCTGTTAACTTTTACTTTCATTTTTTAATCTAGAACTGATTGTTAGTTTTATAAGAGTGTGAAACTTATACAGTAACATTATTTCTAGAACAGAAGAGCCAACATAGGCAGCATGTTTGAGAAGCTCTTGATTTGATCTTTCACCGGTTCCTGGTTGTAGGGTCCAACTTCACATATGCAGGAGAAGTTAAGGCAATGCTTTAAGGCACTAAAGGGACCTGATAAAAACTACTAAGTGAGCTCAAGGTGAAACAGTTAAAGAAATTATTAAACTTAGCATGATTATCATATCTTCTATTTGTATTTAACGTTCTCAGAGTGTCGCTACTTGAATGTGATGAGATACTCAGGATAGGCCTGGGTGTCATGAAACACTACAAACATGCTGGGGGTGGTTGTGTTGTCCACCACACTGTCATATATGGCGAGATTCCCTTTGGGTGGTGGAGCAATCATGGTTTGCTGTCCCAGGGTGAAGTCGCCTGTCAGCACTTTGCACAGGTACATGAACTTCTCTCCCTTCGCATTGGGCCTGGAGTAGGTGTTACTGGCAGAGTAACTGGAATTAACGGCAAAGTAGGAACCGTTTCCATAACAGGCAGCTGAAAACAGATCAGTCGGTGTTAATTTTTGACTTAAATAAGTTCTCAATAATCTTACTTAGCTTCTTAAAGCTGCAGTATGTAACTTTTACAAAAGTATGTTTTTCAATATTTTTTAAAACTTACTTATGACATTTTGCTATCAGAGATAATCTGTTAAGTGATCGATCTCCTCCACCTCCTTAAAACAAAGGCCAGGGTGTGAGCAGTATGTACATGAGGATGACTGACAGCACTAAAAAGACATTTCTCCTGGCTTTGATTGGTTGTTTTTTGATTATATTGTATTGCATTTCTGCATTTAGTACTGGGAGCAGTGGGAGAAGACACAGTAGCAAAATCTTTTCACAGATTATTTGTCTCATATTATCATACCGTCATGACATGGTGTGAGTAAAAAACATATTTTTAATAAAAGGTATACTGCAACTTAAAGAATATTTCAAAATTAAATATATTTAATTTTATGACAAATAAATAACCACAGAACTGCTTAAAAAAGTCTAGAATTAGCCCACATTTAATTATGTTTTTGTAAAAGCACAATCTGCTGTTCCATTTAAATCTCTGAGCAAAAATGCTGCAGCATCACAATTATAATTAGATCCAACCTCAAAAACTAGAATACAACTACTGAGAGATTTTTGGTTAAAAGTTGCTGATTCAGCACACAGATCTTAAAACACAAAGAAATCGCTCACCATTTTTTCCTGCATAGCTTCTGTTGAAGCCACGTTCATTGATGGTGGGGACAGTGTCTTCACTGGTGCCATGGAAGAGACGTTTCTCATTGTTCTGATGTTTATTTCTCAGCTCCATTTCATGCTTTTTGATCTGAAGACTCTTCCACAGTGTAGGGTTCTGGATCCTTTCGATCTAAGAGTATATGTCCTTTTTGAATAGCAATTCTTCCCTAGCACATACTAGCAACTAGCTTCTTCAAACTGTGTGCAGGAACAAACACTACCAATGATATTACCTTGATGACGGCTAGTTTGCATGTGGCTTTGAAGAGATTGAGGACTTCCGCGTACTCTGATGATGCAGTTTGGAGGGTGACAGCATGACATGTTTTACCAGCTGGCATGTCATCCCAAAACTCAGGAACATCTTCATCTGTAAAAATAGAAAAAAATTGTAGCCGTTTCATTACACAGTTTAGGAAATAGACGATTTTGATGCCCTGCAGACAGATGAAAGACCAGTAGCATTGAGCATGACTTTTAGATACTTTTAAGGCAGAACATATATATATATATTAAAAAAAAACAATATAAGGATGAAATACCTTTCAGTCTGTCAATTCGTTTTATCTGCAAGATGGTTCCATTACTGTCAGTGGCTGGTCCGTTAGGCATCTGGACTGTATAGTCTGACCCATGGATGGTAACTTTTAGAGTGGGTGCTCCCCTCTCCAACGCATGCTCAAGCTCATAGTTGGTCATCTGATCAAAACTCTGATATTGAAGCCCGTGTCGCTGATACTGCCAGTCTGCCACAGTGGCTGCCAGCTCCAATTTCCTTTTCAGCTCCTGCTCTCCTCTCACCTTCTTCAGCATGTTATCTATCTCCCGATTGGCTCGAAGAACATCTTTACTGAGTCCTTCAATGATGAAAGAGGCTTGGCCATTAGTGATTTGATTTTTGATGCTCACACCAAACTTCTTCTGAATGTCAATGATGTGCTGACAATCTGCAGAGGACAAGTTCAAGATGTCGTTGTCTATTATCTCTTCACTGCACAGTTCATCAGATATCAGGTTGTTTATCTTCTTCTTGGCTGCATCAACTTTGGCCTGTGAGGCACCGCAGATATGGAAGACGGCAGGCTCCACTTCCATGGTCTCAATATCAATCATCTCCTCTTCTTGTTTTTTTTCAGAGCTTTCAGATCCAAATATAGCTGTGAGAATAAACAAAAAAACTTAAATAAGAATTTCATATAAAAAACAATTCTTATAAAAGGAACACCTATTTTTCTCTCTATGCTTACATTTTAACTTGTGACCAACATAGGCCAAGAATCCGCCTTTTTCCTTTGGTTCAGTGGCTTCTCTTTCTTGCATGCTGCTGTGGAAGTCTTTTAGCATCGGTTGCTGGAAGATGACTATCCTGATTAAAGTCAAGGAGCTGGAGGTGTTTTGGCTGAAAACATCAATCGCTGCATCCATCATGGAGTCTGCCACTTGTTTGGCCTGTACGTTGCCTTGACCTGGAAACGGGCAACACACATGGTGGATGGCTCAAATCTGCAGATTCGAAAAGTTTCTTTCCATCCACAAAGAGTTAATTTGAAACTCATCTTTGGGTGGAGGAGGAAAAATATGTTTATGTTTATTCAATCCAAATCTACACAGTCAAAATCTTTGGATCCAAAAAATGAAAATGGTCAATTCAAGTGAAATGACCACTCCCTCATTTGGTCGCGTCAAGTCTACGCTTCTGCAGAATCTGTTAGTCAACATCTGACACTGAAGTAATATGGATCTACATTAGCAGAAAAACAAAGGCTACGTTCACAAAGCAGGCAAACCCTACCCAAATCAGTTTTTTATGCCCATATGAGACCTGTGCGGCTTTTTCATAGGTCTATGCTATACAGCAAAACATAGACGAGGCATAGAGTAGACCTTATATAGCGCATCTATGGCATAGACTGTGCTATGCTATACTATAGCGTAGACCAGAGGTCTCATTCTCGCTCCCCTTGGGCCAATTGCGGCCCGCAGGACGATGTCTCATGGCCCCCACCGTGATATAAAAGTATAATATTAGGGCGGCCCACGGGGGGGGGGGCGAACCTCTGAAGGACTTCCCGCCCGCCGTTCCTCGTCATGTCTGACATTTGGTGCTAGGCTAAGCTACACTGACTTCATGCACACTACGCTTGTAACAAAAGCGCGGCGGATGATGGAACAGTCTGGTACCAGTTGCTCTTCCCTGCAGTCGCCATTCTGGTACCATTCGGTTAACCTAACTCTGGTACCATTAACAAATGCCACGATCAAACACAGAGAAAGGCAACTGCTACCGGGCTGCTCATCATCCGCCGCGCTGTTGTGACAAGTAGAAGCGGTAATGAGGTCACGTGTCATTACGTTCTCCATTTGTTGCTAGCTGGCTAAAGACTTCTATGAAATGCAGAACAATAACGACGCCAAGTGGAATAAATTTAGGGGTATAGGACGTAATGTAGCCTGTATCTAATCTTTTCATGACAGTCTGAACAGCAAAGGTTGGATTCTTTTCGAATGCGACACATATTTGATACGTATCCCATTCAAATGGGACCTAACGTCGAGGCCGCATTCAGCCGAACTGAACCTCACTGATACTCAACAAATTCTGCGTCCTGATATGCACAAGTGGGAAGAAAAACAACCATGGCGGACTATAATGAGGATTAAGATGTTAATATGCTGGTCTGTTTGGACAACAACTTCAAATATGTAAGCTAATCTCCACCGTTAGCCTCCATGTTTACACACTGAGCACTTCTTCTACTGAGAACGCTGACGCTATTACGTCCTCTACTGCGGGACACTTTCAGGTTGTTTGCCCATTCAGACTGCAGAACACATACAGGTCGCATACGTGCAGCAGTGTGAACAGTCCGACAAAAAAAATCTGATTTGACAAAAATCGGAATTGGGTCACTTCAGGCTGCAGTGTGAACGCACCCTAAGTTTTGTCACACCCTCATCATGTCTTTTTCAAAGCCAAAGCCTGCAGTTCATGCATTGGAGAAATAATTAAATGTTGATGACATTTGAGGACATTTTTTAATTGTTTTTTGTGGAATCCTTTATGCGGCCCAACCTCACCCAGACTCTGCCTCCAGTGGCCCCCAGGTAAATTGAGTTTGAGACTCCTGGCGTAGACGGTCTATGCTATAATCTTTTCACCTCCAAAGAAATTCCAATCTGTATCACTTCCATATGTAGAACAAATTCACATACGTATCCAATAACTTTCAAAGCATCAGCAGGCTGAACGTTTGTGTTGCTCTCTATACAAGTTTTACGTCACTGATGTGAGACATGCATCATAATTCTGCACCAGAAGATGCCAGCTGTGGTAAATCAGGATGAAAACAATGGTAGAAAATTCTAATTATGGAATGATGAATGAAGTCTGCGTCACTGAATCACATCACAATCCTACCACTTTTAGTTAGAGTTAGGTTAACCCAACCTTGACAACACATCCAAACAGACTTCTGTACAGAAGTTGCAGTCCAGGACATTTTTAGCTTCCTTCATCTTGTTATGATCTTGTGACAATACTGTTGGCTCCCATTGCTGAATAAACTTTAAAATCAATGGCGGTGTCCATTGCTGGTTTCTTAAACAGTGTGGTGTAGTTTAATGTCTGCTCTTGTTTTGTGTGCGATGGTCACTTTGGGATTGTAAATTGTTCACACATAAGTCTTGTTTCAGTTGGGTTTAATTAGTAATATAAACAATCACACAAAGAAAATCCCATTTCAGCAAAAAAAAAAAAAAAAAATCAGGATTGAGCACTAAATCTGCAGTGTGAATGTAACCTAAGATGAGCTGAGCCTAAGATGTTGGTAATCCTCACCTGTACCAATGGCAGGAAACGAAACAGAAGTGTAGGATTTCTTCACACACATTTGGAGTGCTTCCTTTACAGTGCTGTGGATTTTCACCGGGTCCGTCTGTCCGACCAGGTGAAGAATCTTTTTGCACTTTAGGTTTCCAGGTACCGTCATTATCATGCCTGGATTGGGCTGGGAACCTGGTGAGGTATTTCAATCAGAATCACAACCTAGTTGAAGAACTAAATTAACCATAAAATAAAAATGCATGTTTTAACAAAGCAAAAGTTAATGTTCTTACCAAGATTTTGGCATTCTTCTAAAACAACTACACCAGCTGCATCCAGAATAGCCTTGGATACTCCTGGGAAGGTAGATGAAGAGAAAGGTGTGATACTGACGACCAATGTTTGTCTTTATTTCATCTTTTTAAATAAGTAAATCTTACTAGATGTGATGGTACACTCATATTTACTTGTTTAAATATGAGTGTACCATATTTACACTCATATATTCATGTTTGTGAGAAGCATGTATGTTTCACAAATCAATATTAGGAAGATTGATTTACCAGACTGGAGAGTGAAGTTATCATTTGAAGAGTTGACGATGACATCAGTCGTCTCCTTTGTTATATCTCCACTTACTACCTGAATCGTCACATTTCCCAGTTTAGTCTCATGCATTCCTGAGCTGGAGACAACTTTAGAGAATTTGCCTGTTGATAGACATAAACCAGTCAAAATGATCAATTTAACCTTGAAATTAGGCGACTACTCAAGTCTTGTGTAAGTTAAGCAAATGGCAACTGAAAAGATCTGCCTACCAGTACCTTTTGAAGAATCTGCAGACGCTGGACCTGCAGCTGCTGAAGAACCTGTGGCACTAGGAAACTTCTTCTGAAATTCATCAGTGAATACCTGCAAAATAAATTTGACATTATTTTCTTTTAATAAAAGGCTTAGTCATCAGATTTCACTACAAATGTCTGTATTTGTACTGCATTTTACCAACTATCAATGTTGTTCAATAAGTTCTAAAATAAATGCTTAGCTCTCTAACATTACAATGATTCTTATTTTTTTGTTACCTTAATAGTTGGTGCATCTCCAGGATATAGAACAACTGTAATCTTCTTAAGGTTCTTGGATTGTCTTTGGCTGCTAAACTCCAAGAATTTTTCCAGCATCAAAGTGGCAACAAGATTTTTTGGAAAACCCAAGTTTCCAGTGCCAACAGCTGGGAAAGTTATAGATGACAGCCGAGTTTTCTCCGCCAGGTCCAAGCAATCTTTAAAGATCCCAGATAGGGTCTGAAAGACATTTTGTAAACCAGATTACCTGGTAGTTTCATTGATTCAGAAAAAAACTTTAAAACATACACCTGATAAAAATCCTTTACTTTTTCAGCTGTGCCTTGGCCTTTGTCCCAGTGTGGAGCAATTGCATGGAAAACTTGTTTGCTCTTCAGCTTGCAGTTATCTGTAACAACAATCTCTCCTGGTGCTCCTTTTGTTTTCTGGCTGTGTACCAGCTGTTGAAGTTTGGCTCCAGCTGCACTGAAGATGGCTTTTGAAATCGCCCCTCTGTCCAATACAAGATCTTCCGTCACTGTGTTCACAATTACCTCTGACTGAAAATGTGATACAGTATTATTAAGATATGTAATTTCACAATAGTTTGTATTGTAACACAAACAAAAGTCAATGAGTGGAAGGAGAATCAGTCAAGAAAATTTCTATCCTGAGTTGCTTTTCCTAGGTTTGCATAATCCTAGAGAGACTGATTGAGTATAGTTATGTGAGGCTCCTGTCATTCACCCTACAGTAGAAAAAGCTCACAGTGAAGTGAGTTCACACACAGAAGCTGAAATCTTGAGTCCATCTAGAAAACATAAAAATCTTGTCTGGTAAAACAACTTTGAATCACACCAGTAATAAAATTAGCTTTCTGGAAGGCCCCTGCAGGACCACCCATTACCCTCGCTCTGCTTTCAGAATATGTTCCTCTTTCTATAGACAAAGGGCAGTTCACACTGAAGAATATTTCAGTTTAAAAACCTTAATATTTAAATTAGTTTTTCAAAAGCATTCATATTTACCTTGGAAGCCTCAATATTTCCCTTTTTAAGAACGATGCTCAAGCCCTCTTTGGTCTGCGCTCGGCACAAGCTGGTGTCAGGTGGAGCTAACTTGAGTAGTGGAGGTTTTGGACTAACTTTAGGGATAGCATTTTGAGATGAAACACTAACTCCATGACTTCCAAACTCCTGCTTTACAGCACTTTCCAGACCAAGAGCAACACTGTCGTCATTGTCCACCAGATGAATTGTCTTCAGTGTGTTGTCATCGTACTTCTCATCACAGTAATCCTTCACTGCTCTAGTAATGGTAGCCAGGCACAGATTGAGTGGGAAGCCAAGACTTCTGCTGATGGCAGGAATGGCCACAGAAACACAGCCACACTTTTCAGCTAGTTCTAAGCTTTCTCTAACAGTTCTTTTCAACTGGGCCTCAGCCTTCTTTGGCTTTGCTTGATCAAAATAGGGACCTACAGCATGGATCACTTTTTTGCACCGAAGCATTCCTCCAGCATCTGTTACGGCACAGTCTCCAGGTCGGAGTTTTCCTTTTACATTAATTATTTGGTCACATATGGTCTGCAGCTGAGGGCCTGCAGCTTTTGAAAGTGCCAAAGCAAGACCTGAGGTGTGTTTCAAGTCCTCAGTAGAAGGGTTGACAACTGCATCCACAGAGTAAGTGCACATGTTGGCCTTGGAGACCACTATGTCCACTCCATCACTTGTCTGGACTTTGTAAATGGGTTTTTGTACTTGTACAAAGGCAAAGTCGTCTTCTTCATTAAAGTTATCTGCCAGCTGAACCAGGCAGCCAGTGTCATTCTTAATAGAAGAAGCAAAAAACAATTCTTTTTCCTGAAAACATTTCTTGACTCCAGGTTTTGTGACTTTAAACCTATCAAAGCACACAGAAGATAGTAATTTTTTGACTCTGGTCTTGCAATCTTCCACAGCAGATCTACAGCCACTTAGGATGATTTCCTCTTTTCTGAAAGACACGTCTACCTCACCTTTTAGTTCTTCCTCCAAGGTCGCCTGACTTTTCAGATATTCAATGATGGCATTTGCCTTAACAGCAACACATTCTTCAACCTGAGCATTTTCTGTTAAAAAGTCTTCTAGTTCACTGCTAACTTTGTCCACACTGTCCTTGTGACCGGACACTACCACTTGCTGTTGATGAGTTACGATCTGAACTCTCATTCCTGACCCACTGTTGGCTTTTTCCTGATGATGGACCAGATGCTGCCACTCCGGCTTCTTCAGAACTTCCAGGTCTTCAACATCGATGTATTGAGATTTCAGTGTTTGGTTTAGATGGTCTTGAGCAATCATTAGATCCTTGTCAGAAACAGCAACTAGCTGCACCCTCTGTGGACTGATCTCCAAGGCTGTTTTTATGCCATAGGCTGTTAGAAATGCATCGGTGGCCTCCTCTTGTTGTTCGTCCTTCAGCATGTCAAGCAAAAACTCATCTACTTCTAGATTCTGTCGCTTTAATCCTAATGTTGCATTGCTGATAACCTGGGTTGCATCAATAATCTCGTCCACAAAGCCAGTTACTTTCAGAGCTTTCTTCTTTTGGTCATAAGACAGTTTGAGTTCTGGGTACACTTGCAGGAGTTTATCCTGAAGACCATCTTGAGAAAGGATGTGGAACATCGATGGTGGCACATTGATCTCTTGAGTTTTACTTAATTTGTCCCTTCGGACCCTTTCCTTGATCCTGTCAAGAACTTCTGAAATAGGTTTTTTGAGTCTGTTGACATCATTCTCCAGGCCGGCCACTGAAAGAACACCACTGGTTTTATCAGAAACTACAACAACATCTTCCTTCTGCAGTTTCTCTTTAATCTTTTGCTCAGACTCCTCCCATACCTCCGACTCCAGGGAGAACTTGATGGATTTGAATTTTGACAAGGCCTGAGAAAAGGCTGCCTTCACAGTATCTGCCCACTCTTTGATGATGACTTTGGCATCTTTTTGCTTCAGTAATGAGGGTGAGGCACTGAGGCGGACGGCAGACTGCTCCAGGGTTATGTGGCAGAAATGTATTTCCAAGTCACAGCCAACGGTCTCCAGAGCCGCTTTGTGGTTAGCCAGGTATCTGAGGACAGTGTTGTCAATGGGCTCAGAGATGGCAGCAGGAAGCTTTGGTGATGGTTTATCTTTCCCATAAAGTGGAACTCCCAAAGATTTGTAAAACGGGTAGACTTTGACTTCTTCCTTCTTTATTTCATGCTTCTTACCCAAGACTTTCTTAACATCTGTGGATTAAAATACAAAGTTACACTCCACAATTCAATATCGGTAGTAGTGATTTCTGTTAAACAGAACATACTGTCAGAATAAACTGCAGTAATTAGAAAGTAGGACAAGTGAACTACCTTTATGATTCTTAAATATGATGACAGCAGATTGTTCAGCTTCATTCAGTTGAACATCTTCCACATCTCCCCCTTTACTCTCAAAGTAGAGGCAGAGCATGTCTTCACTGCAGTTTGAAACTCCTTCAACCACAACCTTCTTTGTGGTCTCAAGGGGTCGGACAGATAAGCCCTTCTTTGTAAACATCCGATTTTGAGGACACCGTTCTATAAACTCTGTGTTATCTGTGAAGACGTTAATATAAAAACATGAAATTTCAAGTTGTGCTAAATATTGCGGAATAAGCATAAACTTAGTTGGTACCTTTTCCTCTCTGGAAAGTGACAACAGCAGAGGAGATGTCAGGGATCAGTTCCAGGTTGTAGTCCTGGGAGGCAGTCGGAGAACTTAGGTCTCTCAAAATGTTCTCCACAATCATTTCCAGGAACTCTGAGGTTAAAGAATCTGGAATATTCCCTAAAACAGCCGACTTGGAGCACTGCTCATCATCATCTGAATCACCATCTCTGCCTTTTGCCCCTGTCTGACCTTCAGGTTTGGGTTCTTGAACTTTGGACTGTTTCTTGGTCCCTTCCTGGTCTGCTGTTATTGAAAGATAAAAGATGAATGACTAAAATCAGTTTTTTACTTACCACTGAAACAAGTCAATCAAAAACTAAGTATTGAAGTATTGAAGCTAAAGAAAACCTTCTATTAGATGATCCATCTAATTATCACCTTAATGTGGACATTTATCAGATTTACTTTTATTTAATTGAAGAAAGTTAAGGACATCCACACATTGATTCATTTTAAGTATCTTCTCAATATTTCAGTCAGTTCATAATTACCCGATGACATGGTAATTCTGAACCATGTCATCTGCATTATTATGGTAACTTATCTTCTTATTTATTATAATCCAAGTTAATGTCAGCATGTTGAAATTTAAAAGGACGGACCCCAACATGGATCCTTGGGGAATCCCACATGTTTTTGTTGGATCCAATGAAAACTTAACTATTGGTACAAAGAGCTGAGTATTGTAACAGAATGTCTGACCAAGTCTCCAGTTCTAATAAAAACACAAAATAAAAACTTGCAACTCTATGGGTTTTTTTAAAAATGTGGGAAGTACGTGTTGTCAACAAAAACTGTAAAACTTACCAAAGAGTAAAAGAAAGTCCCATTATAGCTGAAAGCTGTGGAACAATAGTTGCCATCAAAGACCAGAAATATTTTAAACCTCTGAAGCTTCAAATCAAAACCAAAACTATTTCTTACAACCAAACTCAAAGTATCACTCAGTCACCAGCTGCAAGTACCTCAAAGCAAACATGAACATTTACTGTTCAACAAGGAAGCAGGTTTTATGTAAGCTATGGTTGTTTTTGTTGTTATACAGGCTTATTCTTCTTCAAGAGATTTAGTAATAATTTTATATGCATGAATGTAGATACACCTTTAAAACAAGGTTTTCTTACATCTTTGTCAAAACATAATAATTTAATGATCTATAGTAAGGTCATTATTATCCATTATTGTTTTTGTTTGCAAGTTTTTATTAGATCCCAAGAAACATCTCCGTACAGAAAGCGAGACGTGGAACTTATAAGTAAATCCCATCATTATTTATAATCTTCTTTAAATATGTTTTACTAATTTAATGCAGACTAGTAAAACATATTTACAAAAGTAATTTTCAAATTACTTCAGTAGTTTGAAAGTCTGTCTCCCTCTGCTGCAGTAAACTTAAAACAGCACTTCAGTTTGTCAGAGGAGTACAGAGGAATGATATTTGTTAGTCCAAAGGTTTCTTCCTTGGTTTGCAAAAGTATTCAGTCCTGTTTCCTCCAAGTTCAACAATTTCCTTCAGAAGTTGCCTGATGACAGCTAATGACATCAGGCAGCTTCGATGAAACACAGTCATCTAAGCTGTGTCATTTAATCTCAGTACAAGTCTCTTAACCAACATCTGGCCTCATGAAGTTATCATGAAGTCTTTGTCCCAGACAGATCTGGGATAAAGTTGTGGAGAAGTATATAGCAGGTTTATAAAAGGTTATAAAAAGATTTCCAAAGCTGTGAACATCTCATGGAAATGACTGAACATCTATCGATCATCCGGTAATGGAAAGAGTATGGTACAACTGTAAACCTATCAAGACAAGACTGTCCACCTAAACCTGCTGGCTGAACGAGGAGAGAACTGACCAGAGATGCAGCCAAGAGGCCTGGACCAAATTCAGAGACACCATGGTTCAGGTGGGGGAATCTGTCCACAGGACAACTATTAGTCATCACTGTATAAACACTGTCTTTAAGGAAGAATGGCGGAGGTTCACCTTGCAGCAAGACAACCACCTTAAAGATAAAGGAATGGTTTAAAACATTCCATCAGAATGGCCCAGTCAAAGTCCAGGATGTGTGGCAAGAGCTGAAAACTGCTGTTCAAACGCTTTGTATCTAATTTGATTGAGCTTCAGCTGTTTGACAAAGAACAGGCAAAAATTTCAGTCACTAGACGATTAAAGCTGGTAGAGACAAACACTAAACGACTTCCAGCTGGATATAAAGCAAAAGGTGGTTTTGCAAGCCGCACTTTTTAGTTTTTTATTTGTAAAAAATGTTTTGAATCATGTGTACTTTTCTGTCTATTTCACAATTGGACACTTTTTGTTGGTCTTTCACACTAAACTAAAATTAAATATATTGTGTTTGTGAAGACTTTTGCAAGCCGCTGCATTAAATACATTTCACATAACTGGCAGATATTTCCTTCATGAGTACTTACACTTTTTGCTCCCTTTATCAGCTGAATCCCCCTGTTTAAAACAGAGTTCAGAAACATTTTAGACATTTTTGTTGGTCAATGCTGATTAATTTTACATTCAAGAACTGGTTAGAAAAGAACAAGCAGGTTTATTCTGTGGAATATCCTCAAACACAGAAAGAGAAAGAACAAAAGCAGGAATGAAGTCAGTCAGAACCTTCTTGGATTCTGATCAGTCATATGACTTGCAGTGAACAATAAAACCCTGCAGGGTCAGGTCTTCAATAGCAGCTCAGAGTTTAAACACAAAGCTGAGAAAGTGTTCAAAGGGTCAGCATCATGATAAAAACCATAAAAGTTAACATGAAATGAGTTCACCGATTAATGGACGTAAAATAAATCACACCCACAAAGACAGATATGAACATGTTAGCAGCAGCTGACGGTGAGTGTTATGTCACTGCCAGGCATTTTATGAGATTACAGGAAGTAACTCAGGTTAGATCAGTATTACATTAAATATTCCAATAATCATAAGTAAAGCATCACTCCTCTGATAGCGTGTAAATAAATAAATTTCCACTTTTTCTCTCTCACCTGTTTTTGTTTTCCGTCTGACGGAAGCCGGACTGTCATCTTCAACACTCCTGTTTCCAGGCTGATCTGGTGCGTCTCTTTTCCCAGGACATTTTTCTGGTCTGAGAGAGAAACCGGGTTAAATCCAGCAGGTTTTCACTCAGGACCGGTCAGAATCTGACCGTCTGGACTCACCCTCCTCTCTGCGGAAGCGCAGCAGCGCAGTTTGGCTCCCGGACTCATATTCCACCTCACAGTCTCCTCCGTTGGACTTTCTACTCTGGAAATATTTCACCAACTTATTTTTCAGTCTCGGCGTGTTGCTTTCTTCTAACTCCACCAGAACAGGGAAGGCGTATTCCTCCGCCATGATGCTGGTCTCTCTCCTTTCTGACCAGACTGAACACTTTCGGTTTTGTTTCTGGTGAAACGGCGGGAGGCGGATTTCTTACCGACGCGGCTGCGGCGCTTTGCGGGATTGGCGCAGCAGAAAAACCGACATGTTTTGTTGGTTTATTTTGGAGACTTATTAACTCGAACTAGCAGTTGAACCAGTTAGAACTGGTCCACACCCAGTTCCAGTTTACTTTCAGTTTTCACTGAGACTTTCCACGAGAGGCAAGGTAAGAGATTCACCTCTTTATTTCTTATCCTTTAAACGAAAGTACTATTTTATGGTTAACGCGTTTATTTATTTTTTAACATTAATGAGAAGCTGGACTGAAAATAGTTTAGTCGATCATAATTCGCATTTGGATGAGACTCAAAGTGACCGAAGGCGTTAAGATCTGATTTCAATAACAGGTCGATGATCGGGAAAATGGCGACCAGAATCTGAAACCATAAAGTTAATGTGTGTTTGGTCAAGTTAAGATTGAATTATTAAACTGCATTTGCTTGCAGCTTTGCATAAAGGAAAGCGAAAACATGCAACACTGAAATGTGAAAAATTAGACCAAATATTAAATGTACTAATTAAACTAGAAATCAGCATGTTTACTTTATAGTTGAGGTAGAAAATGTGTTTCTGTTCAGGCTAAACCAAATTAATGATTATATGATCTGAATGGCTTTTATTTTAATCATCTGTCTCCCTCTGCTGGAACAAAATTAAAATTACATTTTAGTTTTATTACAAACGTCCTGAAAACTCTTTGCAAGAGTGATAATTTTAGACCTAAATAAAAAGAGACAGAAATTTGAATCTATAAAATTAAAATTCATAAAAACTTTCTTGATCCAAGAGGAAAATAAATAACGCAAACTGCATCCTAATAAATGTGTTTTCAATTCAAACTGTTTATCTGCTGTTATGGGTTTCATTGTTTATGTGATAGGTGAACAAAAGTTGCAATTGGATATATTATTTACTTTAACTATTCGAGCTCACATAACTCATGAATAAAACAAAAAAATATATAAAAAATTCTTATTGTAACAATTTCTTGTGATTATTTTAAACTAACCAACATTTCCTTTTAGCTTTACTTAATAGAATTATTTGATATGTCAGCATTTCTAAATTGGTATTTCTGGATATTTATTATTTAGGTTAGTTTTTAATTATGAACTTGAACACTGACTTACACTGATTTATTGGACTATTTTCACTACCTAAAGTCAGCTGATCAGCTAATGTCTAGTGTGTTTAAATCATATTTATCAACAGTCTGTAGAATAAGCACTTATTGTCCCAATGTTTGTCATTTTACTTTTAAAAATGCCGTGAAATGACACCATTTCCTGGAATATGTTGGTGTTTTGATGGTAAAAGCCAAAACCTTTTTGGCAAGTGTAGGGAGAAAATCTGTCAGAAACTTGATTTAGCATCAGGAAACAGATCAGCATCTCCTGAATGGATCTTTATAAATCTTATTTAATTGAGTTGTTGTGATGTTACGTATGGTCTTTCCACAGGTTTGCTAAGAAACCATGACCAGTAAACTGGACATTCCTCTGTATGAGGCGTCACTCAGCATCGTGAGAAGATGTGGAGCCGATCTGTGTGAAATCATCAACAGTAAATTTGGATGTGTGGCCGCCATCGAGGGTGTGGAGAATGAGAGCAGGACTTCATACCGGCGACCGCCAGCAGCCATTAAGCCAGAGAAAAGATATGAGTTCATGATGCGTTCAGGTGTAAAGGTTTCTGTGTGGAAAGCTGATCTCACCAATTTCCATGCTGATGCTGTTGTGAATGCTGCTAATGAAGATTTAAAGCACTATGGAGGCCTTGCTAGCGCTCTGTCTAATGCTGGTGGCCCTCAAATCCAAAAGGAGTCTGATGATTATATTAGAAAGTATGGGAAATTACAAACTGGGGAGGCAGTAGCTTTGGGTCCAGGGTTACTATCATGCAAAACGATAATTCATGCTGTGGGTCCAGATCTGCCAGCAAATCCTCAAAAATATGATGTTCATAAAGCTAAGCCTTTTCTGGAGAAAGCCATCTTGAATATTCTCGACAAAGTTGAGAAACACCATCTGGCGACTGTTGCCATTCCTGCTATAAGCTCTGGGTTGTTCAACTACCCACTGCCAGAATGTGCCGACGTCATTGTGTCAACTATAAAAACCTACTATGACAAGCTGCCTTACCAGAACCATCGTCCCAACAAAATCTTCCTTGCCAACCATGATGATCCCACAGTGAAGGAAATGGAGAAAGCTTGCAATCGGATACTCAGTTCTCAGCAACAGCAAACCTACAGCAACGCTGTAGCACAAAATACCCGAAGTGCCGGAAACGCCTCACAACCTTCAGTCACGATGGGAAATGTCTGCCTGACTCTAATGAAGGGGAAAATTGAAGAACAAAGAGTAAGAATTAAACTTATTATATATTTGTGCAGCACTTCGTTCAACATTGTTCTTAAATGTGCTATATATATATAAATGGCATTTGATTTCAAAAGATAATTAGAAGATCTATTTAAATATATATTTCAAAATTTATTATGTAATTATATTAGGAGGGTTAGTTTGCGCATTCACAGCTCTCCAAACAAACTGAAGTTTGATTAAGGCGGACTGAACGGGTTTGCTTTAAATGCACCCTAAAGGCTACAGAGATTATTAAACAGATTAGGGATTGGATTTACCCTGGACTCCTTTCACTGTTCAGGGCTGCAGACAGACACCAACAATCTTCCAGACAGAGGATGTTATTCATAACATCTAAATCTGTAGCATCTTGTACCACATTCTCTCCAAAAGAGCTTTAATATCAACGAAACATTGAATATATAAGAAATTAGATTACTATGCTGCCGTAGTGTAAATTACAGTAAACTCAGACTGTAGTCAATATTAACAATTTATTAAATTGTAATATTTAAGAACTTCAGCACAAACTTGGTTTTACTTTCACTCTGGGAATAAACTAAATAATCTGGGAATAAACTAATCTGGGAATAAACTAAATAATCTGCAAACCTTAACATAACTAATTAACCTTAGACAAATGAACATACTTAGTAGAATTAGTTATCATATTCAATAAAACACATAGCATAGCTTCACAATCTCCTTCTAGTGTGGGACAAACTAATCTGTTCCACAGTTTAACCTTACAGCATGTCTTCAAGACATGGGGTGGTGGGTCATGTTGACACCCCTCCCTACACACACACACAAAATGCCCATATCAGAAACTGCAACTTTACAGACATGGAGTTACATGGAGTAATCTGTAAGGACCAGAATATTTCAGTGGACTGTCTCTGTGAAGGATAACAGTCCCTCAAAGTAATAAGTTAAGCTGAATGTAAACCAGTAACCGTTATGTGTTGTTTGCTCTTTCAGACGGATGTCATTGTAAACACTGCATCAGGGGACCGAGACCTGAGGATTGGTAAAATTTCCGGCGCCATTTTGGACAAAGCAGGTTATGGGATCCAAACTGAAATATATAAAGCTCAAAAGAAGGGCTATATCATCCGCACAAAATCTTACAAACTGCACTGCAAAGAGGTTTTTCACACCTTTTG
This sequence comes from Micropoecilia bifurca, assembly GCA_903067075.1. Classification (NCBI taxonomy): domain Eukaryota; kingdom Metazoa; phylum Chordata; class Actinopteri; order Cyprinodontiformes; family Poeciliidae; genus Micropoecilia; species Micropoecilia bifurca. Next base: position 21,587 of record CAEGAF010123480.1, on the reverse strand, counting down.
CATTGAAAAAACACGTGATTCAGTAGGAGACCAGGTACGTGTTTGTTTCAGAAAGGCAGTAATACAATGTTTGAGTCAAATTTATTGAAAAATCAAATTATTTTACTTATGATTTCTCTACATCTACGTGTACCTTTTTCCTTATTATAGGTCCTTCACGCTTCAGTTTTGGATTGCTTATGGACTGCTGCTACACAACATTACAACTCCATCACCTTCCCGGCTATCGGCACTGGAGCTCTTAAGTTTACTAAAGCAGAGTCTGCCTCCATCATGTTGGCTGCAGTCTCTGCATTTGCCCAGAAATGTCTAAACAGGATGGATGTTAACTTTGTCATATTTCCTTCTGACTATGATACATTCCAGGTACTTTCCAGGGCTGTGTTTTGGTATCTCTGACATGCTAAAAATATCAGATGCTTTAAACGGGAACCATAGCAACATTTACAAATATCAAATACAAAACAAAGGGAAAGTTCTGCTATGGGGAATATTTTCTACAAGTTCGGCTGTAATGCTGTAAAAATTTGCAGTGTTCACAATGTAAATTATGTCTATTTGCCAAATTTGTAGTTGTAAACATACATTTATAATCTGCTCTCTGTTCCCAGGCCTTTGAGTGGGAAATTGGACTTTTACAGCAAAGATCAGCAACTTTCAACTTTCCACCTGGTAATGTTTAAACATTTCTGTTCAAATATGCCAAGTTCAAAATTACTGCCTTTCAAATAAAATGTGTTTTATTTATGAAATGAAGGGGAAAACTTAACTACTCCAATTGATGAGCTAAAACATAAATTTTCTTCTGTTAAACCTGAGATTGGTCCACAGAAATAACAGGTGCAGATGGGAAATCCGGGCATCGCTCTCCCCACCAACATCCTCCATCTTATCCTGGTGACCAACACAGGACAGAAGGTAAATATAGCACCTCCACACTGCAAAAGCACAAAATCTTACCAAGAGTGTTTTGTCTAATTTCAAGTGCAAATATTTTAATATACGCGAAACACAACAAAACTAACTTACAAGGACGTTTTCAGCAGGGGTGGGCATTTATCATGAAAAACCTCTTAGCATGATAGGAATTTTGATTTGTCTTGCCATAATAAGTTCCAGTTATTGACGATGAATGAAAAAACAAAACTGACAGTATGATTGGAAATGTTTTTCTCTTGTTTGTTTTTTTCTATTTTCCCGACATTTTGTCCCACTGGAGATTCAATAAGTACAAGTAAATTAAAAAATATGGTTTAATTCAGTCTTTTACTTACTTGCTACTTACTTTTTTAAAGTAAGTAGCATCCTGAAGAAGCCTGTTGTATATGGGAATGTTTTTAAAAGCACTGTATTTCAGCTATTACTAATGGCTGAATTGAAAAGATGACAGATTATTTAATTTAGAACAAAAGACAAATGTCTACTTATGGGTATAAAAAACAATTACACTGCAAAAACACAAAATCTTACCAATAATTTTTGGTCTGGTTTCTATATCAAATATCTTGGAATACTTGAAACAATACAAAATTAGCTTACAAGTAACTTTTCTGCAAGAAACTGAAATAATCTTTCAATGGAGTTAGTAATTTTGTCAACAACATTATGGAATTATTGACTAACAACAAGCTCCTGTTTTTGCTGAAAAGTTACTTGTAAGTTAGTAATTTCAAATGTACTAGAAGCTAGACCAAAAATTCGTGGTAAGATTTTGTGTTTTTGCAGTGCAGAAAGTTCTGGGGCTCAATATAAATATGTACCTTTACAAATCTCACAATATTATTCAAGTAGAAGAAATGAATCAGATAAAACAATGATGCAATACCAAAAGTCAGAAGTTGAACAAAGTCATTGATTTCATAGTTGTGACGTTCTATCCAACAGCATCTTGGTATACAGATGATTCCCGCTCCAGCAGAGCTCCAGACCCACAGATCAGCCTGGTTTGTCCTTCTGAAGAATCAAAAAATGAGGCTGAGCGATGGCTCAGGAATCGCCTCTTTACGGATTCTCACTCATTCAAGATCTGCAACAACTTCCTCTCGCATTTCGGTGATCACGACCATCTGCAGCTGGCCGTTTCAGCTGAGAAAGGGTTGATCGTGGAGGAGTTTTTCTCACAGGGTCATGCATGTTTAGAAATAAATGGAGGCTCAAAGGAAGAAGTTGCTGTTGCTGGTTTGAAGGTGGAGGCTATGCTCTGCAAAGTCCAAAAGGAGTTCATCAGAGAGGAAGAACATGAACTGCTGATGCTGTCCAACACAGAGCCGTCCCATAAAATAAAGACGGTTGAAAAGTCAAGTAAAGAATTCTCAAGTCGACGTGAAGCCTTCAGTCACGCACTGAGAGTAACAAAGGTACAGTTGGTCATAGTGTAGCTTCCTAGAACAAAAAACACAAAATCTTACAAAGTATTTTTGGTCTAGTTTCTAGTTCAAATATCTTAGTACACTTGAAATAAGACAAAATAAACTTACAAGTAACTTTCAGCAAGATACAGGATCTTGTTTTCAGTAAATATTTCTTAATTTTTTAAGAAAAAGTACCAATTCTATTGGCAGAATACTTCACTTATAATATTGGAAAAATTACAGCATGACTCAATGTGCGCAAGACCCCGCGCCCTAACTTTCTGCTGGAAAAAAGCTGCTCGCTAACGATGACTAGCATTGGTTTTAGCTGAACATAACCCGCAAAATCTTAAATATGTCAATATGTAAAAGAGAAAGGGACACTGCTAATTATCAACACTACAACAATTAGATAATAAGGTCAGGAAAAAGTAAAAAAAATATGATAATGAGGGAGAGGGAAGTAGCTCAGCTATGCTAGCTTGACTTTGACAACCATGACATGTAGATGTGACTTGATGTGACAGAGTGAGAAAAAGAGAATGAGTGATTTTAGATTAGGGAATTATTGACTTAACATAAGCTTATATGTCTGGCTGAAAAGTTACTTGTAAGTTAGTTTTGTATTAAGATATTTGCACTAGAAACTAGACCAAATTTACTTGGTAAGAGTTTGTGTTTTTGCAGTGTAGCTGTCTTACAGTTACAGTTTGGAGCTCATCCAATGATGTAGGCTTAACCCATAGGTAGTTGCCACATGATGTCACCCCTCCTACATCCGGGTCTCTGTCGTCATTTTGATGGTCCTGAAGCAGTTTTCCATTTAATTTACCGCACATAAGATGACCGCGATGGTTGGATATAGTTGGATTTAAAACACTAAACAAGCTTTGCTACTAAGAACTGAGCGTTGGCGAGCGTGACCAGCTAATGTCACAAGTTATTTAATACGCTGTATATTTGCTCTAATTACTTTATTAGCAAGGGATATTTACAATATATTTAAATGTTTATTTAAAAGAAGAGACACTGAGCCAATCGATACAAAGCTCTCATGTTATCTCACACTTCTGTGAACTTTGTAACTGGCAGCCATGTTGGCAAGCAGTTGCTATGGAGTTGCTATGACAACAATAAGGAAGCCACAGGCTTAGAACTAGTTGCTCCCCCCGCTTTCCTATCTAACTTATGAACAATATAAGTAAATAAAAATTATTACTCAATTATAGTTTTGAATTTTCTACCCACCTCTGTGTAATACCAAGTTAAATATCAGTGATATTTACTGTAGTTGTTACTGCCAAGCTAGCAACATTAGCTTAGCTAATGTAGCTTCTATCTGCTAGCTAAGACAAACATGTAGCCTGTGCGTTTACTACATGCATTTATTCTGCCACCAGATCTTTGTTATTCACATGAAGAGTTTGCACGTTGTTTACAAATTCGTTGAAACATTGATTGTATGGATTTAATTGATTTCAGGTGAAGCTCATCTATTTTGTACGCACTCTTCATGTTCACCAAGTAGTGAACTATGTCATAGTGTGAGACTGGAGACAGCTTGACACATTGTCTGACATGTTTCCATTCTCCATCTCATACGGGTCGATCCCAACAGCCATTTTGTTTGTATTTCTTTTGCACATTGGTCAAGAGTGTTAATGTGCATTTTTTTGTTTTTGTTTATCTCAAAGCCATGGTTCATCTATGCTTTGTGCTGCACTTGCCTACCAAGATGGCAGAGATCATTTCCAATTCAGACTTATGAGAACTATGTTTGTATTTTGTAGGCAAACCTGTATGTGTGATTTCTAGAATTTTAATTGGTTCTCCCAAAGAGCAGAAAAAACCTCAAAGACCTAATTTAAGCCTTGGCGACACTGTGCCTGGTTTACTGGTTGCCTACCAAGATGACATTTCTGGGTTAACTTACTTCCCTTCCTGTCTTGTGGAAACTATCTACAAATGTATTTTTTATTGAATGCTCAAAATCACATCTATGCAATTTGCTTGGAGTATTTATTTTTTAGTTCTAAAAACTTTATCTTCAGGTGGACACAGTGGAGAATGCTGCTCTGAAGGCGATGTTCGACATGAAGAAAAAGCAGCTTGACTGCATCTCTACTGAACCGATGTTCCAACGCATCCCTGCTCAGTTCTGTGAGATGATCAGCCGAATTGGATTCCATGCAGAGTGCGCACCGCCGGAAGGTAAGCTACCGAGCTGTGACAGGTTCAATTTAGGGGTGGGACTCGATTATACATTTTTATTTGAGTTGCGCTGCAGGATCTGTAATTAATTGCAATTTAATCAAAAAGCATAATATTGACAAAATGAGGAACATTTCAATTCAAATACCATTTTTGTGGCTAAGCTATTTAAAAGGCAAATAAGCTCAACAATATGCATATTTACTGTTTAATTGTCGTTTGCTCAGGAAACCCTGATCATTCATGGAACTTTAGAAATGAAATGTTTAGATTTGAGATGCTATTTTAGGCTAGCCTAGCTTCGCTGACAGGCTAACTTGTGTTAGCAACACTTTGACACAACAAGTCTTTAAAAGCTTTTTTAGAAGTAGAAATGAACTCCTAGTGGGCGAAGAGAAGCAGATTGTTGTTTGCTGATGTTGCTTATGCATCAGATTTATGGGCGTAGCAGAAACACAATACAAAGGTTCCTGCTGGTGATTTTTGTATGCAATTAATTGCATTAAAAAAATATTCAGTCTTAAAATTATGAGAATAAAAATCATACTATTACGACTTTATTCTAGAAGTTATTTAATTCTCAATATTGACTTTATTCTCGTAATATGATTTTTTGTATGATTTTGACATTATTCTAATACTACGTCTTTACTCATGTAATTAAAAAAATGTAACATTTTTTAATTCTTCATCATAAATGCATAATTTTTAAAACATTGTTATTATTTGCGCATTAAGCTTTCTTTGTCCAGTTATGCTGCCACCCACTGGCGATTTTATGCTTGTTTTCAACTACTTCTGTTCTCCTGTCATATTTTTTCATTTTTTCTCCAAAACTAATGCACTAAGTGTTTTAGCATGTTTCAAAATCTTATTCTTAGACACAAACATTAAAAGGTGTCCATTGAGGTGAAAAAAGGCCTTTTTTCCTTTCTTTGAAACGTATTAGGAAGGTGTGAAGAAAGCACCACACAGGTTTACTGAAACTAAAACATTATCATTATGAAATCTTACATCAATTTTGTTAAAGTGATACACGATAGCAGAGACATATAGATTGAAGTACGATGTAATTTTCTGTGGTTGCAGATCCAAAGTATGGAGAGGGAATCTACTTCGCTCGCAACATAAAAAAAGCGTTGGATCTGTGGAAGGAGAAAGGTGAGGAGTACCTGTACTTCGTGGAGGCTGATGTCCTGCTGGGAAAATCAGCTGAAGGTGAACGAGGATTTATTCTTCCTCCTCCGGTTGGAAAAGATCCCAATGTTCTCCATGACAGCGTGTCTGGAGGACCTGACGTCTCTGTCATCTTCAGCGGTTATCAGGCTTTGCCCAAATACATTATTACCTGCAAGAAGGATTCATATTCTTCCTAAATATAGTTTTACTCATTTTGGATTGAAATCAGAATCTGATCGCAGAAAAACTGATCGAAAAGAATCTCCAGAGAAATAAACTAATTTTCTATAAATTCACTTTAAGCCTCAGAGAAAGAAGTTTAAAAATAAACCTGTATTCTGAGTCAGGAACTAAAAAGTTTTTGTTAGATTAGAGACTTTGATTTGCATTTTGGCACTACATTATAAAAACAAATATGTTGGTTTTATTATGTCTTTGTGTATAACCGTTAAATACCAAGGGGAATAATGATGATAGTTTAAAAATATCTTAAAACTGTTTGTAAAAATATGAAGGTTTCAGTTTTTTTCTTAACTTGTTCAAATATATTAAAATATCTTTGGTTTAGAATCCTGATTTATTATTTTATGATTTATTTAATCTTTTTTTGGTGTTTGGGGACAAAATGACCAAATTATAAAGGAACAAAAGTTTTACAGTCATTTGTTTGCTGATGAAAAGTGTTAAATATGTTCAATCAGAAACATTATTTTGGCATCAAACCAATAAATGCATCAGTTTATTTGACTTTGTAAATCCAGCATCAATCTTTCTATTCTCTATAAAAAGCTACGTGCCTTGCAGCATATCTGCATGTATATTTCTATATTGTCTAAATTTGTGTCCTAACATGTAAACGTTGTCCTAATGCTGTTGCAAGTAAATACATCTTAATAAAGGAAGTTGGAAAAGAGCAACATCAGTGTGACCAGTTTGTTTATCTGAACATCTGAAGATTAAAAAACAATTAAAACTCAGCTGCCTGTAATCCAATAAATGAGGAAATTTCAGCATCATTCTGGTCTGAAACGTGAATTAATGTCAAAACAAAAAACAAAGACCTGCTGAATTTGGTAAGACGTGTGTTAGGACTTAATTAAAATTATGTTTAGCATAATTTACATTATTATTTATTGAATGTAGCAGGATTGTACATCATTACAAAAAGGTGAAGTATTTTAAGTGCAAAGCGAGATTTATTTTGGAGAGAGGAAGTCTTATTTTGAAAGATCTGGTTTTGTCTTTTGCCATCTTGCCTTATTGACTTCGGTTGCTAGGATACAGACTGCCTTTGCTATTTGTCCAGTAAAAAACTGAACAGAAAACGTTCAGCAGAGACATCTGAGCCTCAGTTATGATTGCAGAAGCAACAGGCTGAGATACCAATCAGCAAGGAAGAAGCCACTTCTATAAAAGAAGCATAAAAACAGATTCATTTCAGGAAACATGAAAGAAAAGTGGAACTACTGTATCTGGGCATTACGACCATCTGGAGGAAGAACAGGGATGCTTGTGCCATCCCATCTGCGGTGGCAGCATCATGGCTGCCTCCATGCAGGAGGAACTGGTGCCACTTCCTAAAGACGACATCATCAGGAAAAAGCTTCGTATGGAAATATTGCATCTAAACAAAGCAACCTGGACAAAGCTTTGGTCTTTGAAATGGACAATAACCTTAAAAATACAGAGAAAGTACAACGTGGCTCCACAGAGTCGATGTTTTGTGAGGCGGAGCAACAAACCTGACCCAGTTACACCGATTCTGTCTGGAGGAACCGACCAGAACTCCAGCAAACCAGAAGCTTGACTCGATTCATCCAGTTCAAATAAAATGTTCCCCTGAAGACAAATTTAAATACATCTGACACATTCTTTCTCTCATTGTTGTTATATTTATCAATTAGAAATAATTTTGTTTAGTCTAAGGCTGCATTCACACAGCAGCCTGAAGTGACCCAGTCCAGATGTTTCTGACGTAATGTGACCTGTATCCGATCTTTTCATGGCAGTGTGAACAGCTCAGGTCTGATTCTTTAGGAATGTGTCTCATATCCGATACTTATCCGATTCAAATGCGGCCATAACGTCCAGGTCTCATTCATCCGAACTGAACGTCACTGATTCTCAACAAATCTCACTATTCTGAGTCCTGATATGCAAGTGGGAAGAAAAACAACAACCATGACGACTATATGAGGATTAAGTTGTTAATATGTTGCTCCGNTTCAAATATGTAGCTAAGCTCCACCGTTAGCCTCCATGTTTACTTCCTCAAACACTGAGCTCTTCTTCTTTTATGGCGGTTGGCAGAACGCTGACGCTATGGCGCCCCCTACTGCGCATGTGGGACACTTTCAGGTCGTTTGCCCGTTTACACTGCAGAACATACAGGTCCATTTACTGGCAGTGTGAACGGACCAGCAAAAAAATCAGAATTGCCAAAAAAATTGGAATTGAGTCACTTCAGGCTGTAGTGTGAACATAGCCTAACTGACCTCAAACTAGTTTGGTCTGATTTAACTTCAGAAACGGAGGGAAAACGTGAATGTGTGTAAATTCCTGGGTTCATTTGTAAATTTTATCACCATGTTTTATGCAAGAAACTTTTTTTTTTTTTGGTCTGAACTTGTACTTTTATTAGCGCTTTGAGGTTTTTGTGCATGAAATCTGCTCTATAAATACAGTTTGTAACATCAGAAAACACAGGATGTGGCCTTTAACTAGACCGCTTCCATCAGGGAAGGTTTTTACTGCCGTCTTTCCTCCAAGAACCACGACTAACATCCAGACAGTACCGACTAAAAAAAAGAAGCTCTGACTGAGTTTCTCTACAAATATAAAGAGAAATTTAAACTAAAAGTTTGAACAGCCACAACAAAGGTTTCACAGTTCTCTAAGGACAAACAGGGAGTCAACACCGAGTAACAGGAGAGATTACAGCAGCTGTACATGAAGGTTTCTACAGCCTGCACTGCAAAAACACAAAATCCTACCAAGGATTTCTGATCCGTTTCTACTACAAATATCTTAGTACATTCAAAAAATAAGAAAAGTAACTTAAAAATAACTTTTTGGCAAGAAATAGGAGCTTGTTTCAAGTCAATAATTCTAAAAAGTACAAGTTATAAGTGGAACAAGATATTTTCCCCAGATTATAATTTTTTATAATTTATAGACATATGTTATAAATATACTACTATAATAATTCTCCCAACTTCAAGTGTACGATGGAATATCAGGTAGATTAAAACAAAAAGCCGTAAATTTTCACTGTTGTACCATGAAACATTTCTGAATTTGAAAAGTCAAAAAATTTACATTTTCTTTAAAAAAAAATTTAATTTTCAGAGTCTCAAAAGTTGAACATTATCCATTTTTGGAAATTTACTTAACATTAAAATCTAAGATTTTTTACTTTTAAACTCAAATTTCCACGTTTTTTTTCCCCAAGAAAATTTCTGGTATTTTTTTCTGGCTGAAAATGTCTGAGTTTGAAAAGTTGACAACTTGTTAGAAAAAAAGAAGAAAATTTCAGATTAATCTCAAAATTATTCTAGAAAAACCTTTAAAATTTCTGCATTTTAAATGAAAATTTTTGAGTTTTCAAATTCCAAAATTTTATTTTCTAGATATTTTCTAATTATATACATTACCAATATAATAGTTACTGTGATATTATTGTAACTTACAGTATGGAAAAAATGCTTTTCCTCACAAATTTACCATTTATTTTTTTATTTTGACAATGTCCCTAAAACGATATTTTATATACTGGCACTAGAAACTGGCTCAGTAAACCATCTGGTATCATTTTCTGTTTTTGCAGTGTAACTAATCAGTATGATTGTCTGAAACGGTTGCAGCGATCAGCAAGACATGGAGCCTTGAGTCTTTCTTCTACAGCAGCTGATTGGTCCGATAAATAAAGCATAACTCACATAATAACTCACAACATGAAACCACAGAGAAGGTTCCTGGTTTCCACCAGAAAGGCTGAAGCAGAACCGTTTCTAACTTACAAATTACATTTTAAGACTAAAAAACCTCATTAATATGAATGTAAACCTTTACGCTGAATCTTCTGACTGACGTTTCTAGCAGCTCCGTCTGCCACTAAACAGACTCTATGGCGTTTATCTCTGCCCAGTGTGGACCCGCCGCGCCGCGGCAGCCATTTTAAAGGAGACGTTTCCAGTCGGACAGACCGAGTCCGGGCCGAACCGGGTCACTCGGTGCACTCGGCCACCTCTGTGCCGTCCACCAGCAGCGTGTGGATGATGCCGTCTCGCCGCTTCCCGCTGCTCACGGCTTTCACACAGCAGCTGTGGTCAGCCAGGGAGAAATGCGTCTCGGTGCCGTCGTCCACAAACTCGCCCTGCGGACGCAGGTCACAGCGTCAGGTTGGGCCAGGATGTACCGATAAAACACATTAAACTGCTGAAATGTTAAGAAGTAGCTCTCATTCCATAAGTTCCTACAATCATCATTTAAGGATTAGGGTCATTGAAAAAACTCTCAAAATTCTGACTTTTCTTGAAATTCTGAATTTAATTTAAAATTCTGACTTTTTCATCAAAATCCTGTCTTATTCCTCATAATTTGGACTTTTTCAAAAGAAAAAATCTGAATTCAGAAGTCAGAATTCTGACTTTTTAAATCAGAATTTCTACTTTTCTCGAAATTATTATTTTTTCTTCAGAATTCAGAATTTTTCCTTGAAATTCAGATTTTTTTGTTGAATTCTGACAGGAATTCAATTCAATTCAAGATTTTTTTTCCAGTGGTCCTAATCTTCTCCCATACTGATCAGTCCCTCCAAAATTTGAAATTCTTTTGTGACTTTTTTGCGGTGAAACTAATTTGCTGAGCTAATTTAGACATTTGCTGGGAATTTGCTTTTATATATGACAGTAAATGTGACTTTTTGTTCCTCATTACATCCAGACTACAACTTGACATCAAGTCAGGCTGAAGCACAAGTATAGTACAAGTAAGTTATACTGCCACCTGCAGGTGGAAGGTAGCATCACAAACCAAAACCCAAAGCTTTTGACCATTTTTGAGGAGAATTTGCAATAAAATTATGCATTAGCATGAAAAGGTACAGGAATCTGTTGGTCTTGAGTGAATATCCATGCAGAACTGGAGGGACTGATTGGTGTAATTTGGCGGTAAACACATAAAAACAGCTTTGATTTGATTGATACAATAATATCTTGCAGAGACAACATAAAACTCTGTAACCTGTGATGGATTATTTTTTGATTAATTAAAAAAATACTTACAGCAGTTTCAATCTTCTCTCCATTGCACCAAATGTCCATGGTGTCTTTCTCTGGAAGAGAAAACGGTGAAAGCATTCAGGAACTGACTGACAGCCTGGGAGGTCAGAGGAGTTTAACAGATCACTGTTTTTATTATTTCACTCAGTCAGGTCAGTAAATCAGGACTTCAGAAACCTGTTCACAGCTTTACATCTGAAAACCTGATTTATTTTGCCAGAAACAAGAATGTCTGCTGAGGCCACAGCAGCAAACATGTCTGTCTCCATCTGGTTTCGCTTTTATTTCCATCAAAACTGACATGTAACATAACAAAAGAAAAATGTCTAGTTAAAGGTGAAACAAACTGCCAGTAAAACAGGAACTAATGATCTAATATGTTTAACTAAGATTTAACAGTTTCAAATGAAGCTAAAGAAGCGAAAAACTCAATGACACTTTCTCTTGATTTTCATGTGGTTTAGACAAAAGCAGCACGTTTTTCCTACTTTAAATGTTATGTAAGGATCAGAGTCTCACCTGATGAGCTGCAAGCTGAGGGATTATGAATGGATTAAGTGTCCAATCAGGACAGGTGGCGCTATGGAGCTTAAAGCCGATAATTAGCTTTAGATTAATGAGAGAGCAGCTCTGAGCAGCAGAAGTCACGACGCTCTCAATATCAGATCAATAATAATAATTACCAGAGCAGGGAAGTAACTAGTTGCAGTTACTGGAGTTACTTTTAGGGGATAGAAAATAATTTCATCCACTAAGCTGTAGACCTTGTTTAATGTCAATAATTCCTTAAGGATGAAAAGATGACTGATTATTTAATTTATAACAAAACAAAATGTCTTGTGAATTCATCTGCCAGTGGAACAAGTTATTTTTATATCAAAATTAAGGGATTATTGACTTAAACAAGCTCTTATTATTTGGCTAAAAATTTCTTATGGGTTTGTTTTGTTTTCTATCAAATGTACTAAGGTGTTTGCAGGAGAAACTAGACAAAATACTTGATAAGATTTGGTGTTTCTGTAGAAATAGTAAGTTTTTGTTAGTGCATTAAGTAAAATTTCTGAATTCTTGACCCACTTTGAGTAACTTAACCAGATGTTTTAACCAAAAATTCACCAGAAACAGACCTGCAGGTTTCTTAAAGTTTCCTAAGTTTTAAAAACTGATTTGACAAAAAAAAGTGTATTTCATTTTATAATTGTGAATTATTTTCATTTCGGTCTTTAAAATACCGAAATTTCCACTTAAATTTACATTTTGGTCGATTTGTTGATGTAATTTTGTCATTTTAAATTATTGATTCTATGATCGGTTCCACTTGAGTCAATTTTTATTCTTAACAGTCTAATATTTGGCTACTAGTCTAATTAATCTGATCATTATTGATAATATGAACGAGCCAGTAAATCCATGGAAAACCAAACCTCTGACTCAGACATAAGAGGTGGAACTGAGCTCACCCAGAACCACCCTGCAGTCGACGCCGTCCAGGTTGAGCAGCCAGGTGCTGGTGACCTTTGACCTGTTCTCCATGTACTGCTTCAAGCTCTTCCCGTTGATCTCCAGCGTATATTCGTAGGCGAAGCCGCTGACGGCGTCGATGTTGATGGTGGCTTTGGTGTCCGCCTGGCCCACGCTGAACGTCTCCTTCCCGACCAGTTTGAACATCCAGTCCCGCCTCAGAACCTCCTGGAAACCCAAAGTCCAGGTCAAATGTCCGACTACGCACCCCAAAAAACACGCTTACAGAGTAGTTTTAGTTTCTAGTGCAAATGTCTCAGTACACCTGAAATAAGACAAAACTAACTTTCATGTATCTGTTCAGCAAGAAACAGGAGCTTGTTTTAAGTCAATAATTTCCTAATATTGATGAAAAACTACTAGTTTGACCGAGCCGCCATCTTGGTAGGCAAATCAGCACGAAGTATAAACAAATCATGAATTCAAGACAAACAAAAAGGAAGTATATTGACACTTTTAACCAATGTTTAAGAGAACAAAATGTCTGCAGTCGAGATCGACTCATATCAGACAGAGAATGTGGGTTGTTTATTGTTGTCATAGCAACCATAGGTGAATATAGTTCTCCAAGATTTTACTCCATTAAGAGTAGCACTAATTCAGCACATAAAAATATGTTGAAGCAGAGTAAAAACTCAAGTAAAAGTAAAAAGTATTTGGTGAAAAGTACCAAGTAACTGATCAAATTACCAATTATTTAATATTTAAATATTACACCATCAGATGGACCAATATATGAAGTTAAGTGGAAATTTTGGCATTTCAAGGACGAAAATTACAATTATATAAGTAACAAAAAAAAAGAAAAACTAAATCAGGCAAAAGAAAAATTTCCCAAATCATTTTCTTTCAATAAAAAAAATCTTATGAAACTTTAACAAAAACGTTTTTCAAAAAGGTTACTCAAGTAAATGCAACTAGTTGTTACCCAACTCTGATAGCAACTCCATAGCAACTGTCAGACAGTTTGGATGCCTACCAAGATGGCCGTCAGCTACAAAGTTCCCGGAAGTGTGACGTCACATGATAGCGAGGCAGAGCGGAGCTACGTTTTCATTTCAGCGTTTTCTGCAAACTTTGAAAACGCTTAGAGCACTTAGTTTCCCCTAAATTACTTTTTCCAGACCCAAATTTTCACATCAGTGCATCAGTACTTTTAAGAACAAAAGTGTAGGCGCACGCCACACACATCAGTTCATAAATGAGAACCAGGCAGGCAGGAGCTGTAAACTGGGACCAGTTCCGTCATTAGAGGCTGAGCTGGTGGTTCTGACCTTCCCGTCCACATAGATGACTCTCTTCCCGGTGGTTGTCCCATGTTCGAACTCGATCCTGTGGACTCCGTCGCTCAGCGCCACCTCCCACACACCGGCGAGGTCACTGGACATCCCGACCGGTTCCGAACCTGCGGGGGTCCAACAGAACCGGGGTTAAATGGCAGCTGGCGACACCGGTGTCAACCTGCAGGTTCTCATAAAGAGTTTCATACAGATGGTCCTTAGTCTGCGGGAAATGAGAAATATTCACTGTAAAGCATCAATAAGAGCCGAACATGTTGATGAATGAAGTGATCAACTCAGAGGAAACGCCGCTAAAGATAGCATGCTAAGCTACCGCAGGTTCAGGTGATTACCTTCCGGTGCCAGGGATTTTTTTTCAAAATAAAAGTTTTTTGTTCAAAAAAAGGTTTGGTGTCCTAAAATCTGTTTCATATAGGGATAATTTAGATTTAACCACAATACACTTTTTTCTATTATTATTATTATTATTATTATATAAACTTCTTAATAAAAACACTTGATTTTATATAAATTGATAACATTTTTGAACTAACAATGTTCTGAAAACCATTTATTTTCACACTAACGTATTTCAATAAGTTACTTAGTGTGAATTAAAAATATGCTCATTTAAATGTTTTGAATGGAAAGATTTTCTGCTTTTCCAAGGGGTGGAGTCTCTGGCACAACAGTGTTAGGCCATTTTCCAATTTCCAAACTCAGAACTGTTTAAAAACAAAACCGCTTGGAAAGTCAAACATTTCCTAGAAGAAACTCAGGAATTCTAAAATTTGTCTCTGAAATATCCTCCAAAAAACATCGAAATTTCTGATTTTCAAAAGTCAAAACTTTTGAGTTTTTGGCAGAAATGTTATTTTTTTCTTGCATTGGCCCTAATATGCATAGTCAAAGTATTTCTACTGTAAACTGCATAAACCTATGTTTATTTTTTACTTATGAATCCTCAGTTCAGTGGTACTTTTGCACAACAATGCACTACAAAACTATTCTTCTTACCAAGTATTTTGATCTAGTTTCTATTGCAAATATCTTGGTGAACTTGAAATAAACCAAAACTACAAGTAGCTTTTTAACAAGATATATGAGCCTATTTTAAATAAATAATTCATTAATATCAATTTTTAAAAAAGTTCCACTGGCAAATGATTGAACTTCTAACGAGACATTTTTCCTATGCTACAAGTAAAATAATCTGCCAGTTGAGCTGGTACTTATTCATCAATATTAAATAATTATTGACTTCAAATGTTGCCTCTTCAACAGATAGTTTGATGCTGACATAAAATAATGAAAAATCCTTCTACTGCAGAAACCTGGTGACAAACATTCCTTCACTTCTGCTGCTTAAAAATAAATTAAATATGTTAGAAAAACATCTGAAAAAAAATCAACTGACAAGAAACAGGATTTTCATGGTAATCAATTAGCGTTAATTTCATGGTTTTATTTTGAAGCAGAAGCGGAAGTAGACCTGGAATAGCTGGTAGACTTTGACAACGTTGTGAGCCCAACCAACTCCGACCGCTAGCTTTCCGTTCGGTCCGGTCCAATTAAAACCTGTAAGCTGGACTCGGTACCGTCATCCATTAGTTTACAGCTGAATTACCTCAGTGGTGGTGAAATATCCTCGACCACAAACCTCCAGCCGGACACTTTTAGACGCAGTTTATCCTCATCCCCCACAGAAGCTACACAGGTTTTAGCCGAGCTGTTTTTATGCTGTTACCATGGCAACGCCGAACGGCCCTACGCAGACGCGCGTCTCCGCCCCCTTCCGGTCAAACTGCTGAAAACCAGAAACAGTTAAAGAGAAAAACTGAACAATCGTAAGAAACATCTTTAAAAAGGTGTTTTTGTTGCTTTAATTCACAAAAACATTTATAATTATTGAAGGATAAAAAACGCTCTATTCTGTGATGATCATAAAAATGTTGAAGAAAAGAATTAATGACTTTCTAAATACCATAAGTTTGAAAATGTATTTACTGTAACGTCTTTTGAAAAGTTTGTCTTGCCGTTTGTTTGAGTCCTCCTGTTTCAGCTTTTTGTCAGCTTTTGTATAAATTATTGTTTTTTCTGCACAATAAAGTGAGAATTTAATCATTTTTGATGCATATTTTCCAAAATGTATAAACCGGAAAGTTTATTGGTTTCACACACGTCGGTGTGTAAAGGGCATAAACACACTGCATATACATAATTATTAAATAGCTTCTGTTTTCACCCAAAATTAAACAAAATTAAGCTCAACAGACAATGAAAAGTTAAGATTTGAAAATAAATGATGTTCAGAATAATGTAGCAATGTTAAAACTGACATATCCCAACAATCTGACACGGGTTTGCACTGTTATAGTTGAACTTCTGGAGTTCAAGATGAATGAAAATGTAACAGCTTGTTTCACAGAACCAATACGTTTTTTATGATGTAAAGCACTTTGAACTATTCAAATAAACTTTATCAAACTTTGAAAACCCTCTGACAGTTTTTAGAAAACTTTTTTTCATGCCGTGATGACAGAAAAACCAGAGTCCATGAATGAAAAGCTTGTGATTGGGAGTGAGAAGAATTGAAGATCCTGATTTTGGTTTTTGGGTCGTCCAGAGATTCTTCTGTATCCGATTGTGTTGTTTTGTAAAGAACAATCTATGTTTATGGAAGAAAAAGAAACATTTCCAACTAAAGATGAATAAAGGCCTGATTGCACATAAATACCCCACTAGATGGCGCCAGTAGTTCCCAGGTCCCACATGTTTAGATGTACCTGCTCCAGTTTAAGACGTCAAAGAATAAACACTGACATAAATCACTAACTGCAGCTTCAAAGTGTTGGTTTCAATTAAAAATGTGTACACTGTAAAACAGAGGAGGACTTTACTACAATATTATTAGGAAGTAGCTGTAGTTTATTTAGTAAAAGAACAACTAAAACACTGCAAAACACAAAATCTTACCAAATAATTTTGGTCTACTTTTGTGCAAATATCTTAGTACACTAACTTAAAAGCAACATTTTAGCAAGATATAGCAATTTGTTTTAAGTAAAAAAAGAAAAAATGAAAAGAAATCCTTAATATGAAATAAAAAGAACTGGTTTCATTGGCAGATAAATTAACTTATAAAATCTGAAAAATGTCTTGTTAAAAGTGAAATAATCTGCTAATGTAACTCATACCTTTTCATCAATATATCATTATAAATCTTGCTGAAAAGTTTCTTTTAAAATAATTTGTCTTATTTTAAGTGTAATAAGATATCTGGACCAAAGTTACTTAGAAAGATTTTGTGTTTTTGCAGTAAATAAGTTTCTCTTGTTTCATCTTTTCTTCATTGTTATTAGTTCATAAACACTCATGTTCCACTAAAATACATTTTCCTATCATGATTTTTCTAAAGTTTATATATTATATATAATATGGTTGATTTAAAATATAAAACAGTCACTGGTTACTCAGGTATATGATGATAACAGATTTGTCTGACATATGGTGAAAACATAAGGTTATACAGTGTAAATCATATTTTGTGGTAAAAGTAAAGGATGATGTAATTAAGAGAAACATGTTGGTTGATTTGTAAAAAGAGAAAAAATGAAGTTCAGATTTGACTCAAAGTTCAGTGTAAATGCTGGTTGTGAGTCAAAGTTCAACCTTTTAAACAATTTATCATTTTGTTAATCTAGGAATTTTGTAACTTGGTGATTTTTTCCCCCATTTCTTTAAACTGCAGGCTTCTGATATTTTTTTCCAAATTCATCAAATTGTTATCTGATATTCTTTTGTGTGGGTTTATTTAAATTTGCAGGTCGATTTAGATAAGTGTGCAGGAGGTACATAAAAATTTTTTTTTCCGAATTCATCAAATTGTTATCTGATTTTTTTGGTGTGGGTTTATTTAAATTTGCAGGTAGATTTAGATAAGTGTGCAGGAGGTACATTAAAAATATTATTTTCCACCTGAACGTTTGCCACCGCACTCAGATATCCAGGAGATTAGACTATTGATGCCTCTTTGATTCATTATACGTTAAAATAAGAATAAACTTCCTCATTTCTGGAGTTACGTTTATATTGACGGGATTCAGATTGTTTGTCTTGTAAAGCCTCTTGTGAATCAGTGGAAATATAATTAAAAATAAAATACAAAAACTTAAATAGTAAATCTTCTGCATAGTTATGGACCCGTTGATGTACAGTTGGATCATTGTTAAGTTAAATTAAATATTTTCTCTGGTACCAAACTGCTACATTCAACTTTTTCCCTTTAAGTTAAGAATTAAAAAACTAAAGAATATTGCCAACGTCCAGAAGATCAGAAAATTTGCTGGTTGAGTTCATCCTTCCTCTATTCACTTCTGCTTTTTTTTAATAAAGCTTAGCTCAGGCCTGGGTGTTTACTTTATTTTCCATGATGCATGACAACATGTATGTTTTTTCTTTTTTACACTAGAATTAATTAGTTCCAGGTATATAAGATATGTTTATTACGAGAAATGAGTTTGATCTAAAGTTTGCATGTTTTGTCTCTGTAGTTATTTTTTGCCTGAGGTTTTAACATGTCGAGTGCAGAGTAAGTCCGATAAGAGCAACACCTCCAAACCGCACAGAAAAACAGGAACTTGGCCCAAACCTTTAGGATGAAGCAGCTTTTAACCAAATGTCGGCAACAAGCTGCGACTTGTCATCATGATCCTGCATTAGATGCACAGAGCAACAGCTTTGAAAGTAAACCAGACTGATACAGAAAAATATATTTATTATGCATTAAATCTGGATCTGTACAGATTAGATCCTAAAAGCTGCTTTCCATTTATAAAAAAAACATTCATTTAATTCAGAAAAATAGACATCAGCATCTATATTTGTCATTTACAACAATGAAAACAAAACAATCCTCCTGTTCAAACGCAGAAACATTATTACAGAAACGTAAAAAAAAACTGGAGATGAGAAAACTGATAAAAAGACGCAACAGTTTCCATAGAACTGTTGTATAAATGAAAGTCATTCATCAAAGAGCACATGCAGCTCCTGGGTTGTGAAAACAGAGACGAGTTTCATCACCTCTTCCTGTTCTCAAGATTTTTCATCTGATAGTAAATTTTTTTCTTCTGTGACAAAAAAGTCACAAACATTAGGAAACATTGTAACAGAAAAACAACTAAAAATACAGAATATTTAAATGTGTCATGTACATTCAGAAACGTTAAACTGTAAAGTCTTGATAAACGCGCCTGTACACCAAACTCCACAGTTCTGCACATTCATCAATGAGTGGATTGTTCCTTTGAAGGTCACTGACATTTGATGCGTTCTCAGAATTTAAAGAGTGTGATGAGGTTGACTCAAAAGTCAAACGTGGCTTGATGAAATCGAGAACAGCTGGTGGGTTCTTGGTGTTTGACGTTAGGAACTTTGAGGGGGTTTTTAGGAGAAATGAACGGAGGCATTTCAAGAATGACTAAGAAATCCAAGACTCTACGTCAAGAGAAACACAACTGTGTCATATTTACCACTTCTGCTTATTGAGGTCTGTGAACATCCAGCTGCTTCTTGCCCAACATTGGGTCAATAATGGGCTATGCAAGTGAAGATCCTGCCATAACCGGATGCTGGTCAAGCTTCAGCTGACAGCATCATGGCTTCACATCTGGTTCTACAACATCTGGCTGCAAAACCAGCCCAGATCACCATTCCTCCACCACCATGCTTAACCGGACTCTGTTTGGGTGTCTTCAAACATGGACAACCATTTCTACTTTGGCTTCATTGGTCAAAAGGACGTTGTCTTGTTTCCTTAAGGCACAACTACGTTTTTACTTTTCCCATTGCTCTCAAGAGTTTTTCCACAAGTTCTTAGTTTTTGAAAATGGTTTTATGATGTTTTGCAGATTGATGTGCTTCTCTGACATCACTGCTTGTGAACCTTTACACAGACACTGTGGTTTCACACTCCTGTACGTTTCAACGCACCAAACTAATTGCTATGGTTGCTATGGTTGCTATCCTGTTGCTATGGAGACGCTTCCTGCTGATCAAATATAAAGTGTTTGTCTCAAACTATTTTCTCCAGGAAAATCGCCATCAATTTCCAATAGTTCGGACCACATTGTAAGTCTTGAGATGACATATTTATTGATGGTAGCACATGGTCACTATATCGTTTATTTTTGAAGAGATTAAATAATTGATGATGCATTGACAAAAAATAGTAACGGTTTTAAGCCAAATCAGGAACCATCGCTTCCAGCCATGGACTCCATCTTGGAACAGTTTTTGTTTCAGGGTTTGAAAAGACTGAGCATCTTAAAGTATCTCTACCTGAATAATTGTCTTTCCGTTTGACGTCACAGTTCTTGAGATCTTATCAACGTTAGACCTGAGGAAACGTCCTGTGACATTGTAAGTCTGCTGAGGACAGGATGTAATATTTTGGTTTTGGGTTTTTGTTTTGAAAGTAGCTGAAGTTTCCTTGCTTTGTGACATCTGTGTGTTTTATCTTAAGACTAATAAGTATTTTAAGAACAGGTGATTTACAGTAACCCCCCCAGGACCAAGGCTGCACCTCAAAAGCTCAGACTCCCTCTAAAAATGCTTATAACTTCCTATTTCAAAGTTTAAACACCAAATGTACCTGAACATGCATTAATGCGGCTGATGGAAACCGTCTTAGCACTACTGCTGAAGTTGGATAATATCTACAGTCGGACTCATTTAGTTCTTTGGGGTACAACCCATTGCCCTATTGGCTGGTGGCTGCTTTGCAAACATCAGGCTGCATGACAGGCCGCCTGACCGAGGCGCTGTGTCATGTAGCCTGGCGCCTCGGACACAGGTGACAGAATCTACTTTTAATATCTACAACAGGCTTTCAAAAGTACCCAGCTTCAAGCTATGCTACCTATATTTCTCCATTTTCCATATCTATAGAAAAGACTCACCCCATTCTGCTAAATTGTCATCTTTCCCAATGTAATTCTTGCTATAAAATCTGAAAATGTAAATACATTTTAGCTTAATTTTGTTATCTTCCATAATTAAACATTTTATGTAAAAATTTATGAATTTATCCAGACTGACTTTTTACAGAAGTCATAATCACAAAAAGCCATTTCCGTCTTTTTATCAGCCTTTTTCGTCTTGTGATGATACTGTTGGCTCTTGTGGCTGAATAAACTATAAAGTTGATTAATAAATGACAATGAAACCTGGTGCTGCTGTGTGACAAAGTAAGGCGGGACAATATGGCTGAAAAACGTACCACAATACCAGGGTTTCATATCAGTCAATATTGATAATTACTGTCAGTTTTTTGTTCTAAATGTCTGAAATCCTGCCAAACTGGTGGTATGACCTTTCCTCTCAAACTGTTGTACTTGTGTTTTTCCTTCACTCTATGCTGTTTTTTGTTTGTAAGCAGTTATAATGAAACCTGAAACTGCTGTGGCACAGGTTACTTAGCAGGTTGTTGCTAGGTAACCAGAGTGGGTGAGTTATTGATGCCACCAACCTTGATTGGCTGGTTGCTAAAGCCTTTCCCGTGCCTACATCCCCCAGAATGCTGTGCGGTTCTGGACCAGAGTTCATTGAAATTGTTGAATATTCACAGTAAAAATGCCAGTGTTGAATTAACACCCAAAAGTGTCTATATGTGTCCAAGTCAGCTGGTGTTAAAGTAACACTTTTGAAAGTGTTAAAAGATTGACACCCATTTTTTTGTTAAATTAACTTTGGTCTATATA
>CAEGAF010123472.1:0-20572 GCA_903067075.1 Micropoecilia bifurca | reverse complement strand
ATAGATAGATACATAATCACAAGGGGTAAATGTAAAATGTAGCCTACACTGCATACTTCTTGGTGATGTCAATGTATTTAGATTCCCATGTAATAATTAAACATGAGCTAGCCAGTGAACTACATTATGCCATTAACCAAATTGCTAATTTCTGAATCTACTGAAGCATTTAAAATCTCATCCTCCGCCCTAACATCCATCGGCAGCTATCCAACTGCAGTACAACTCAGGATAACACAGTAAGATATTCACTGGGACACACATAAACACGCAGGGTTTGTTTATCAGGAGGCAGCCATTGAGCCATTACTGACATCGAGGGCAATATGTCTCAGCGTAGCGAAGCACGAAAGACAACCCGGTCCACAATTAAGTAACCTTAATACTATTGAGTGTGCTCTCTCCCTTTCCTGCTATTGGCCAATTTCACTTTAGCATTGCACATCACCATGAGCCATGACTCTGAAAGTGGTATCTTTCTTTATCTACCCCTGCCTCCGTCTCTCCTCTGCCAGGTTTGAAAGAGCAATGATGGAAGAACCGGAGGGAGACAAAAAAAGGGGGAGGACAGTTTCAGTCAGAGGGACAGAAAATGAGAAAGACAGAGAAAGGAAGCAGGCGGCCACATGAAAGAGGCAGTTTAAACTATCACCGGTTCTCCTGGTTGTTATCTGTCACCACTCTGCTCCTCTCTCTCCACACGGCCAGAGCTACCTGCGAGTAGCAGTTCATCTCCAGCTAGTGCTCGAGGGGACAGACGGGAAGATGACGAGTCAAAGGCAACAGAAAATGAAAAGAAACAGAAAACATTGCAAATGAAGGAAAAAGATTTTTTTTAAAACTGCAGCGACTATCAATTGAATGTCACAATAATTATTTAGTAGCGAACTGCTGATATGTGTTCAAGCTCTTTGCCAATGCCATAAGATGCTTAAGGTTAAACAATGCTGCTTTTTAGCTAAAAAAATATCATATGCCCATATAACATAGCAGAACATCATATACTGAACAGCTGCACACACTCTGCTCACTCTCCAATACACATATGCACACATGCTGCTGGCCTGTAACTTGGGGTTAATAGTGGATGTTTACTTGCAGCGATGAAGGGGATAATGATGTGATTGTGAACTGCTCTTCCTTTTCTAATGATGCAAACTAATTGCGATGACACTCATTTTTCGCAATGGCACTGTTAATCTGTTGTCGACAATCTGTTGGGATCTTACAGCCCTCCAGCAGAACCGTCCAGCCCCCACCCTTCCCATCTTTCTGTCTTTCAGCAAGATGATGTTGTGTAGCTCCCCCAAGACAAATATGCCACCCTTATGCTAAACAGCATCCATGATTTCCATAGAATGAGCTTTAATTTGTCTTTCTTGGCATCACGCAGGATGTCCCTAAGGATCACGGCTCTGTCTTTTAGCATTATGCTATTTGTAATTCTGACTTGTACAGTGGTTAAAAGGATGTGCAAACTTTTTGTTCTCTCTTTCTTTTTGTGCATATTAGCTATGTTCCTTCGCTCTCTTTACATAGTAGCACAGCTGAATGACTCACAGCTGCCTGAATCAACCCAGTCAGATCCAGTCTGAGCTATTTTTAGCCTGCCCATTAAGAAGTTTTGGAGTGTGTCTGCACTCCCTTAGAATGCTTAAGCATCAGTGTTGCTGCAGCAGAAAAGACTGACGTGAAGAAGGAGGTGAGGGGTACCGAGAAAAAAAAAGAGTGATAGGGAAATTGTGCAATTGGATTACATAAGGGATCACATGGTGGGCAACACTTAGTATTAGCAAGGATCTTTTCTCTTTCTAGATTTAATCACATCTATGGTGGAAACCTTATTGATATTTTTATATCCAATTGAGCTTGTGTGGAGGAAATGTTCAAACCCAAACTGGATTTGGTTTGTTGTGGCTTTAACTTAACAAGGTGAACTACTCAACAAGGGGAATATACCTTTATTTTTATTCCTGCAACCAGACTCACCACAGCAACACTATTTGTGAAGTTTTTGAACAGTGTGAATATTTATGCAATTCATTTTTTGTTTGTTTGTTTATTTAATTATTATTGTTTTGTAAAAATCAGTTGTTTACTTTAATATTAAAGTCCATGTCTGACGTGAGATGGGTTGGCAAGAATCTTTCCAGCACACTTCAGGGTCCTGGGGGCAAAAAATGTCTTGCAAAGTGAAAGATACACTGCATCCTGGTCTTGTCTTTGGCGGTGGTAGTAGCGTACCAGGTTGTGATAAAGAAGATGAGGCAATATGGGTGGGAGAAACTGTTTACTTCCTTAAATTGATGATCATTATGGCTAGTAGCATGACTGGCATCATGACTCTTAGTCTTGGAGTGTTGCCTCTTAATGATCTCCAAACAAAGGTTTGAAATGTATATTACTTCCCTCTGTCTTTGCAGATTTATTAAAACAAGTTGGTTTTGGGTGCTGCTCAAGATGTTGGGTTTCATTCATGTTGGGTGTCCTCCCTGTGACTGGACGCAAAGCAACTAACTCAGGGGAAGTCGATATATCCAGCACACAGTTTATGCATGTTCTCGCTTTGGTGAACAGCTGCTTGGTCATTCCTACCCAAGAGAATAGACAGCATAAGCAGTAGAAACTAAATGCCAAATGCTGACTCTTGGTGGAATAGAGAACATCTTTTTTGACTGTGAAGTGTTGGAAATTTGTGTCATTAGTAAGAAGGAATCCAGAGCTATGAGCAAAAGCAAGTGCTTTTAAGAAGGATGCACAGTTGAATGCATTCCTGCTCTTCGCAGTGGTATTACTGAGCTGATTGTGGTTTGTTCATCATGTTATAGGCCATCAAAGGGCATATCTTTTTGGCACTGAAGGCAGCAGAAAGAAATTCAAAATTATCTTTATTTCTCTGGCTCAATATCTCATTGGAAGGCCTCTTGTCAAGCCAGTTCTTTTTATTTTTTTTAAGTGAGCCAAGGATGTTATGAGGATATCAGAGGAACATTTCTAACATATTTGTAGACAGTCAAACAGCATACATTTTTTTTTACAATCGTCGGAGGTGGAACGGGGACAGTATCTCTGTCAATTTGAAGGGGTTTGTAAAATGTGAAAGTCTGAAGAGAGAAGAGTCACTAACTTGGAGCTCACAGTTCACTTCTTCCCCAACACGTCACTCAACTGACTGATCCTAACAGGCACAATTATTTCAACTCTGATATACCATTTTCAACTCTGATAATTGTAGGAGGTATTCTAACTGTGATGTAGTGCTGGTTGTAATTCTAAAGTAAAGCTAATGCTTAAATATTTTTAATATTGATGTGTTCACCTGATCCCCCCTACTGAAATACATATATTTCACAGTCTGATGCTCTTATTTTCCATGTATATGCAAGATTCATATCCACCAATTTATGAGAATGTCCTACAGAATTAACAATGAGAAGTTCTTATTAAAGCCAGAAAATAAAATTTAAGAAAGGAATATCTAGATATTGGACCACAGATTCAGATGAAGGCTAAAATACCATTATTCCTGGACTAAATTTATATATTTCTGGTTTACTCTTTATGATTATATTCCACCTGAATTCAATTCAAGGAATTACTTTTGTGGGTGCTGGAGCTCAGACAGCTGTTTTCAGAGAGCAGATAAAACACTAGTCAATGAATTTTCTTTGTTTCAAAGAAAAGATTCAGGATCACGCTATTGATCCCTTCAGGGAAATAATTTTGCCCTAATAATGCAAAAATAATTTAAATAAAAATAGAGTAAAAACAAAACAAAATAAAAACGAGTACTAGAAAGTACCAGAGGAGCAACATACATCAAACAAACAGTATAATGCAATCAGCCACGTCATTAGTCACAGACGGTCAGAGTTATGCATTTGATGGTTGTGGCGATAAGCTAATGCTGAAGAATAATGTCTCCTTTCAGCAGTTTTTTGTTCAGAAGCAGTAACATTAACTCCACTGAAATACTGTGTGTTATTGGCCACATAGTCAACAGATCATATTCAAATAATGAGCAAACATGCTAACATTTCAGTGAGATGTTATGCGTTAGCTGAGCCAGGACATGAGCTTACTGAAAAGTCCATTTATTTTTGTAATTTAATTCACTGAGTGAAACATTAAGAAGATTAATTACATAGACATGTGTTTTAAAGCCTTTATTTCTGCTAATTGTGATGATTTTCTGCCTGCAGCTAAAGAGAGCACAACATTTGAGATTTTAAAAATTACAACAGATCAATAAAACAACACATAAATGTGAGTTTAATGAAAGGCATTTTTGCTTAAGGTTATTTTCAGCTATTCTCACCATCCATTTGATTAGGTTCAATTTCCTGTTAACTCAAATAGTGAGTCAGTTAAGTTTTCGTTGCACAGAGTAAGGGATTCATCCCACCTTTTCTGTTTTCATCACCTTCCTGACTACATTGCATTATTTTTCTGATGGCTGCTTCCTTAAGGATAATGCACCACAAATCTCAAATCATCTTAAACTACTGGAGCACTTTTGGGATGAGGTGGACTAAGAGATTTGTAAGTGATTCATCCAATCATGTCAGTATGGACCCTTGTTTCTGACACTTGAGTCTATTCCACTAAGAATTGAGGTATTTTAAGTAGAACACAACCCACACCAGCAAAGTGTGCCTAATAAAGTAGTTGGAGACTATACGTATGCCTTAAGTAGCTTGCTATAACATTATAATAATCCATTTTATTTACAGTGTCCTTTATATATCAAATTGAAATCTCAAAGGGCACCTTCACACGCTGAAGATGGGAAGCTACTGGATTGTTGCTACAGCTGCAGTCTGACTGAAGCCAGGATGCAGTTTTGCGCCAACAATCGCAGGCAACAGGTGAAGTGTTTTACCTAAGGACATAAACAACAAGGGTGAGCAGACGGATCAGGAATCAAACTGGAGAAGAATACCTACTGTCATCACTACCATTGTCCCCATATAGAAGGTTGTTTTAATCTAGTTTAAACCCTAGTTTAGTAACATACTCTGGAGGATTGGAGAAATTCATTTTGGGACTTAATATCTCTTGCTGTCAAGGAAAATAAAAAGGAGAGAAATCAGTATCTTAATCATTACTAGTAACTAGTTAAGTGGGACGCATGTACAATACCACTGTGGAGCATGCAGTTCTGTCATTTGGGGAACCAAGTCGTCGTAGAATATCAGTTCAAAGAAATACACAAAAGACTTCTAATAAAACATAAGTAGACGATGTTCTCAAAGTCCTCTAGGACTGGAAACCAAATAAGCACTTTAAAAAAGAGGGAAAGGAAGAGAAGGCAAAAATAATGCTGTCTAAATTAGTCATAGCATATTGTGTGAATGTGTGGGTGAATGAGTGACAACGTTCAGACACAGCAATGACTGAATGGAATCAATGCAGTGTGAGGTGCTTTGGAGTCCTCAGGACCCGATAAAGCGCTACACAAAGCATTTACCATTTACCATTTCAATCCATCAGCATTTGGGTTTGAATGTTTCATTTGCGCTTAATCGTCACTGATTAAAATCAAATGTAAAAATTAGATTTTCACTAAATGTCCACCAGACATTTACCGTTGCTAAAACATAGCAATGGTAAGTGTTTAAAGTCTTACCCCACACATAGTGAGGTTTTGTTTATCTTGTAAGTGTTTAGTGATACAGCATTAATGTTTGCTGTCAACACCTGATTCCATGGACTGGAAATGATGTTAGAGTCTGTCACTCTACTCAAACAGAATAGGTTTGTCAATTAAGTAGCAGCTGTCAGACAGACACAGTTGACAGACAGTAAAATAACTCACTCAGTAGGCGTATGTACTGATAGAGGACACACAAAGTAAAAAACTAACAAAAACAACACATCAGTTGTCTTGAGTCTATATGCCTGAGTCCTTGTGTGTTGATCCCAACTTTGTAGCCAAAATTCTGCATAAGTCTAACTGCATGTGTCTCTTATGATTTGTCCTTGGTTTATACAGATGAATGATGGAAAAGTTGCAATTTAATACTGTGTCAGGACAGAGGAAGATACTAGTGGGAACTGTTTTTTTCCACCCCCCAAGATGATCGCCTGGCCCTCTGGGGATGAAAGTTCAATGCTCTTAATGAACACTGCAATGTGGCATCAACAGAACAACCTACAGTGGGTGACAGGAGCAAATATACACAACAGATAGCGAAAAATGCTTCAAACAGGTGCAAACGTGTAGCAAACAGCAAAACATGCTGAAAATGCATGAATGATGCGAACTCAAAAACACACAAAAACAAATGCAGCAGAAAAACACTGCAAATAAATGTTCCAGTTTGTTGTGGTCCACATGTTTAGCTGTGGTTTGCTTTTGCTTCAGTTCAACATGTTATAGGTTTATATTTTAGAATACTTTTTATCATTATTATTTTCATTATCCAGTTCTAATCTAAGCAAGTTCATAAGCTACCATGCAGTGGAACCTTCTTTCCGAAAACTTTTTTTATTTGGCTGAATTACTCTTTTTTTTTTTTGGAAAGAGATTGCAAGTCACTCATCAGCAAGTAATTCTCCAGTGCTGACAGGTAAAATTCAAAGTGACTATTTAAATGCTGACACAAAGGAGCAGAGTATGTGCATGCAAATGAACACGCTTTTATTCACCTCTGTGCCTAGACACGAACACACACTTTACTTATTGTCTATATTCTGTGTGGAGTCAGCAGATAGATTAGCATTGCCAACTAATCCATCTTATTAAAAGGCAAAAGAGAGAGAAAAAAAGCGAGAGAAATAATAAAGCACAGGTTGCGGGACATGTCTTAGGTATTAAAGTTTAGCTGAGTCAGTATTATAGACAGGCAGCACAAGAACAGTCCAGCCATATAACCCTTGATAAAACCTCTTCAGATCGTGCCATAAAGTTACATATTTTTAAAGTGCATGTGTGACTTTTGTTTGTTTGCTTGGCACAGACTGATGGCCACTTGCTGTACCTTTCATCAGAAATCAGTCAAGTGTGTTGAGCCATTTCTCTTGGTGGAGGACAGATCTGTATGAAATCATAATAGATGGCAATACTATTTGAAGAATGAATCGATGCTGAAACCAGTCTGATGGTGGACAAGAGACACATCACATTTGACAAGGACTTAACTGGGGATCAGGGGGTTTCATGCGCTCATGCTCATGCAGGCACACTAAACAGGAAGGTCACTGCAGCTCTCTGAGTCTGGACTATATTACCTGTACCTATAGTTTCTTCAGGTAAAGTGTTGACATGTTTGGTCTCTTCAGATATTGACTTTCAAAATACCAAATACTCTTCACGCTTATGCTGTGTGATGAAAAGAACATGAAGTGGTAAAAATAAAAGTGCACTGTACATCACTTCTATTTGAGAAGGACACAGGAAAAGAAATCCCATGTTGTCAGAGATTATTACCTTTAAAATTTAGGTTTTGTTGAAGCTTTGTTTCAAACTCCGTCAATGATCAACATGAGCCTTAATTCCTAGTGAGTCTAGAAACAACAGAGTCAGTCTACAGAAATGCCATTCTGAATCCTCCTCGAACTGGTTTAAAAGAATTAAAAGTGTTAACACAATAACACAAGTAAAATTTAGATACTATAACCGTCATTGTTTGTGTATTCTGAGTCGTCTGTTTAGTTCATGTCACGCCTTAAATGTTCAGATACAGCAGGATTGTCTGCTGTATCTGTATCATTGCATTTCTGGAATTTTGAAAGCCTTTGAGGATACAGTTTGGGATAAATTTGTTCTTCACGTTCTGCTCCGTTCTTGTTGCAGAATTAATTTTTGGTGTGCATCTGTAGCTTGACCTTGGCCTCACACATGTGTTGTAATAAGTTGTCACAGGGTTTGAGGCTCGTGTAAAGTAGTTCCCTCTGTTGTCTGATTGTAACTGAATTATTCAAGGCTTTTTCCTCTTTGACAGAGCTGAGGTATTTATAGGCGTTGGTCTCTGCCTCTCATACTTACATGGCAACAACGAGCTCTCCGAAGGCTCTTCCACAAACGAACCAATTCTGAGGGAGAGGAGGAGGGGAAAGGCAGCAGAAAAAGCAGCGATATGAAATATATGCCGGAGTTTTTTGGCTTGCGGCTAAAAGAGAATTGGACATTGCAGTCTAAGACATTGACACAGCTTCAGTGCCATTTGTCTTGGAAGTCATATTTCAATTTTAAAAGAACTAAAAATGACAACCTTTTACAGAAAATGGTGGTAAGGAATATTTATTAGCTGTCTACACAAAATGGACCTCCCAGGAGGGCTTTTAATTGTTTAAAGATGAAGATGAACTGCAAGACAGTCACTGTGACTGATTCATGCAGGAAGGTGGGAAAGTCATGGGTAAGAGAGATAAACCTCTTGTCAAAGTCTTAGAGGAAACTGGGTGACTACAGATGAAAAATGGACTGCTGTCCGGTCACGGTCGCAGATCTGCCCCTGGTGTGTGTAGTAGGATTGATGGAGCAGTAACAGTTGTGGAAGCAGACCCAAGCCAATTCAAAGGTCATGAGAGGTACTGGGGTGATTACCACTTCATTCTGCAATTTCCTTAAAAGCGCACCAATCGGACACTTCAGTTGTAGGCGCGGATAATGCAATGTTAAGATACTGTCTGCTCCACTAACTCATCTTAATTCCAGGAGTGCTGCCTTCAAATGAAATGATAAAATGCTAACCCTGGTCATGTGTGTTTAACCTGGTAGGTGATGTGGAAATGGAGGGGGAACAAGAGTGGAGGTGATGTTGCCTTGTGTCCAGCTGCACACCACAGTGGCTCCCTGAAAATAACCGGCATACTGTGGGACAGCATAAAAAAAATCAAACAGAAAAACAGAGTTGGCCTTCCCCCTGCCGCCTACCACCAACCCCTCAATGCTTCTGCTGGCTCAGTGGAGGTTCTACCAATTTCTCTGTTATTTTAAACACTGTTTTATGCACTCTGTATGTTGTATCCACCAGGTTTTGGAGGACGACACACAGACTGCATGAACAAAGAGTCAGCTGGAGCACACAACGGGGGAAGTTGGGATGTGCGAGTGTGTGGAAGCATGGAATCAAAAAGTCAATAAGGCTCTCCAGATAAATGTGTGTTTGTGCACACGCACATGAGTGTTGGTGTGTAACTTTATCTGGGTAAACCACCAGGGGTTAATTTTCATTCAGCAGGCTTCACTGTGTGTCCGGTTTGGTTTGTGTTCTCATCTATCTGTGTGCGTATGTGTGTGTGTGATACAGAAAGAGGGAGAGATTTTGTGTCCTTCAGACAAGGACAGTAGGAGAGTTAACATCTGTCCTGAATGGAGAATCACTGGGCCCTAAAAGAAGCATGAGCAACGGAAAGATGGCTTGTTAACATGCTGACTGAAAGCATGACATTGTATTGTTGCAAATGTGGTTTAATGGGATACAAAGACTTAAATCTCTGTTATGAACCCATTGTTTCTTTGGTCTATCTTTTTTTCACAAGGCATTGTTTTTTGGAGTTTTTGTAGGAAGAAGAAGTAGTTTGATAAAATGTGGTCCTCCTCTTTGTCTCACTAGAAGAACCCCTGCTTTATTTTTATTTACTCGGGACTTAAGAGACTTCTCAGTTATCTGGTCACAAAGGATTTTCACTGATCAAGTACAATTTAGACTTTCAAATTTCTCGAAGATCTTCGTGAGCTATTTTTACATGAAAATACACCTAAACATTGAATGATTCATAGATCTAGAGGTTAAAGTAGATGCTCATCAGAGGCCTGCACATAGACAAGTTGTTCTTCTTCTCTTTGTATGTATTCATCAAGCTTTTATTATCACCTGTTTAAAACAAACATAGAAATCTCATTGAATTAGCACTGTGTTGACGAGAAGCTTGGTCAGAAATCTACTGTCCAGTATAGTAGAAATTACAATTTAGGATGATTAACTGACATTGTTTCCTTAATGGAAACAAACTGAGCTCCATCTCTGATGATACTGAGGAAACATCTTGTTGTAAGGGCACTAAAATATGTGGAATTTTTCCATCCATTAACCTAAATGACATATTCAAGTCTAACTCTTAGCTGGCTACACATACATATACCACTGATTCATGTCTAAATTAGGTCTATGTATAGTAACAGAGTCAAGGTTATCGGTTATGCATTAGCAGCATGGTTTATTTTGCAAGCGAGTTCAGGCATCAACATGAATGCTGTTGCCCTTCAAACTTACGTTTTAGACTCACAACACCCACTGCCATTGTAGAAGTTGCTGCAGGGGAAACCTGTCTGTATTCATGAAGAGGAAATTTGATCTTCACAAACTTATTTTTCAGTCATACAGGTGGATGGAAGAAAGGGCCTTACTCAATTCTTTAGTCAATGGTCTTTCCTTTAACAGATTGTTTTAAAAGCAAACTACAAATCCACCAAACCAAACACAACAGGCAACCCACTTTGGATTACCAGATACCAGATACTATACATTACTTCCACCAGGAACTAATGAATATACAGTCATACAGAATCGAATTTGCTTCCTATTAATTTTGAATCCAGTCAGTGATTTGGGATGTTTTGTCGGTACAACAAGCCACTCAGTAAAAATATTTTGAGAAACAAATCACTATGCCATATCAGAAATATCTACTGTTTCTAATCCCAAACTAAAGAAAAACATGTTTGCTTTGATCAATTTCACCCTTAATTTCTTGGTTTGTGTTGTTTAACGAAAATGCTGTTCTCTCTGGACTTTTTTAAAGTGCCATTCGAGGTCAATTATTTATGAGTGTGCACTCTCAGGCAGTTGTAGTTCATATATTTATCCAAAAATGTAACCTTTGATACCAAATTAAGGGGATGAGGGTCAAGTGGATGATTTTATGCCTGACTGCTTTAAAGTTTTTAAAGTGTTCAGATATATTTTTCTCAATGCCGCAGATAAATGAAGTTAGCAAGATAATTAGAAAAGCCATAATTTGTAGTCAGCCATTTATGTGAATCACTTAAGAACCATTTGTCATTAACAAGACCCTGGCCAAGAGCAAGTATGAAAAGAAGTCACAAAAAATATATATTCATGAACTTTTCATGTCAGCTGTCAAACACGGTGGTGGAGGGTTGATGGTATGGGCTTATTTTTGTAGGCTCAGAATCTGGGCCTCACTGTGTATTGATTAAGTTTTCCATGATCATGTCTGCAAATATTCCCAGAGTCAAATTTAAGTCTGAAAGTTGAACGTTTAACAACATTGGAGTCATTCAACTTTTCAACAATCAAAATGATGATTGCTGATGAAGCAAGGAATGAATGAATGAATGAATGAATGAATGAATGAAAGTAAAGTTAGTAAAAAGCACAGTCACTGCTGATAAGACTGCTGTACAAGACTTTGAATCTCCCTATATAACATCCTTTCACGACTTCTGTGACCATGCTTGTTTTTTCACTCTTGAGTTTAGATGATCATAAAGGTGAGGAAGATCAGCGCATGCACATGTCTCAATAATGTTAATTACAGTGAACACCTTTTGTGATGTCCTTTTGTTTCCATTTTGCGGGTGTGGGTGTGATGGATGACGGTGCTGTTGAGGTTATCGCTGCTATCACAGCCCTGCTTTTAGATGCTCCTGGGCTGTACAGAATACATGACAGTTCTGATGAATGAGCCACATTTCACACTTTTGGACTGCATCTGATCTCAAAGTTTCCACATACACGCATGTACTACGCACACAGGAATGCATTCAGCTCACAAACAACACATTTTTTAGGCAGCACACACGCACAGTCATTTGGCTAATTTCCTTTTTCTCCCCTTCCCCCTTTGAGGCAAAGCCTTTTATTAGATTACATGCACAGCTGAATGATCAGCTGTCTTGATTTATAACATGTGAGACAGTTCGGAGTGATTAATCTCTCATCTGTAACTTTTGCAACTAATTACACCTCCTCCTTCATTATACCCTCTGGTTCTGCTATTAAAATGTTAGTTTATAGAAAACACTTGTCAGTTCTTACTTACCTCTTTTTTGTTTATCTCCACTATCTCAAGAAATGCTTTGCTTTTTGTTAATGGAGAGATGTGATTAAAACAATTAGGAAATTCATCAGAGGTTTTGCAATTAGCTAATTGCCATTAATCCTATTTGACACAAGCAAAGTCTTTAGTTAAATAATACACTTTAATTATGGATTGAAGTATTATAATAATTTATAGCAATGATATTATGTTGTTGCACAACTATTTCTATCTTGATTTAGTGTGAAGAAAACAAACTCAAAGCCGGACATGCGACCGGGTCCTTTTTGTAGATTTACAGCAACATGCTGTGACTTTCACATACCTACCAGGACGACCCTGCTCTCACCGCCTCTCTCATTTAAACTGCCTCTGTGTGGGCTCAAAGGGCTGTGTGCTGTTTAGTCAGCATATTACTGTTCAGGGTAGATGCTGCCTGTATTATTGGGATGAGAAGAGGGCATTGATCTCTATCAGCATGCATGGAGGGCAAATCCACATACAGACTGAAACTACACACATACACTGTAGACAAATTGAGCTCTGTTTCTTGCCTATTAAAAGAAATCTTGTTAAATATACAATTATGTTACAGTTCAAAAGCACAAACAAAAAAGATACCATGGAAGAATTACATCCTGTTATGGCATGAATGATGAAGAATGCTAATGATAATTACTTCACTGTGGTAGTTTAATTTCTCTCTGTGTGTAAATTATGGCTGGCATATTAGTAACATGCTAAAAAATACAATATTTGGAGAAATCTTTTTATATTGCAACATTTATTGCTATATGAGGGCTGAAAAAATGTTACAACAATGAATATGTTTACTGACTTTGCTTTTATCATCCAAGCTTCTTTAAAATCTGAAGATCTAACCTCAGTTGATAAAAACAAAGACAGCTGAGATTTCATTTGTTGAATTTTACTTCTTTATTAAATATTCTGTTTTAATACCAGTCTAAGTCTTCACATTTAGACTGAAATACACATTGTCACATTTATAGGAAAAAACCTTTATGCATTTTTCTTTAAATTTCTGAAGATTTTATTGTCACGACAACATGAGCAAACGTATTCAAAACTTTATAATTCTAAACTGTATAAATAGATTTGCAAGGCATTTTTTTTGTTCTTCACAGAGACCCGGGAGGACCGCAATAAGAGACTGTTCAGACACTACACTGTGGGATCTTATGACAACTTCACCTCATACAGGTATTGCCTTTGTTTCAGCGCGCGCGCGCGTGCGTGCGTGCGTGCGTGCGTGCGTGTGTGTGTGTGGCCATGCATGCTATGCTGCAGCAACTTTAATGGTCATGTCACAAGGAACTTTTCTCCCTGTTGGGCTAATAAAGTCCATGCAAAAAGGTGATGAAGTGCAGTGAGTTTGCTGCCATCTAAAGTAATGTATGCGTCACTGCACTCTCTTCTGACTATTAAAAACAAAGCAAATTATGTGACTTAGCTCGGCTTCATGTTTGGTACAGACATATTCATTGTTGCCTTGTGTTTTTCTGTGTGTATAGCTGCCATGCTATTCCTAGGATTTTTCTAGATGAAAATTGTTCAGCAGGTTCTTTTATATGTGTTCATGTCTCATGTAAAGATGACATTTATTGTCTACAAAATGTTAACATTCGTTTTCTATTAAATCAGTTTTTATTGGGGAGAAGAGTAGAAAAGTAGGTTTTTTTTGCAAGAGTTGTTCTCTATGAACATTCTTTCCACCAACTCTACCAACCTTGAAAAATGTCAGCATCTTATATTTTACTTCAAAGTTTGGTCATACAATGTGTGGTAATAATTATGTCTTTGCTGTAGAATTGTGTGGCTAGGGTACTAAAAACATACTTCTGAATTTACCTTTCATACAAGGAAGTACACAATTTTTAAGGGAAAGCTTAAATCATTTTCCAAAGTTTTTTGGAAGAAAAATCTTAAAAGTGTTGGATGCATTAGTAGTCGTCCACCTTAGGCGGGTTTCTTTTCAAAAACTTTGGAGAGAAAAATAATCATCGGCGTCAACAAGGATCCCAGGATGTGTCAAAGAAGACAACAGTGGGAACTTTTTACAGAGGAGAACGTCAAGGTCACCGTCCAAACAATATTCTATCTGAGTGAACAACAGTGAATATGTGTTTTGAACGTCTTCATGATGTAAATGTCCTGGTCTACATCATGATCTGATGGTCTTTTGTGATTGGGCTATATTAAGATTCCTTTATTAATTGTGGTTAGCATCCCCATATCAGGATGCTGCCACAACAATGCTGTGACATTTGGACAGTCCGTTTCAAAGTGATGTGCATAGTATGTTAGAATCAATAAGCTAAATTTTGGTCTCATCTGATCTGGACCTTTTCCCACATATTTGCTGTGTCCCTTACATGCAATGTGGCTAACTTCAAACCAAATTTTGTATAAAAATATATTTTTTTTTCTTGTCATTTTTGCATAAAAGCCATACTTGTTCAGCTTCTGGTTATTTTGTCCAGAGATCCTCCAACCTGAACTGTGAAACTCATCCAGCTCCTCCAGAGTATCGGCCTCTTCTCTCATTAATTCTGTCATTGATCAACCTGTCAGTTTGGATTGAAGGCTATTGTTTTGGTTGCCTTGAAGTCAGTTGGTACTCTTTTCATTTTTTAATGATAGACTGAAGAGTTCTTTGTGAGATTTTTAATGTTTAGGATGTGTTACTGTAATCAAACCTCGCTTTAAATGTCTCTGCTGCTGTGTTTCTGACCTTTATGCTGGGTCTTATGGGGCTGCTAGTAACGTCTGATGTGAATTTTATATTATTTGAAGTAATAGATATAGAATAAAAATATATTTTGTGAAAATTGTCACATGTTAAACAATTACATTACCTACTATATGTTTGGTATTGCCTTACCGTAAGTTGTAGTTAGTCGCATCTAATTTGCATACATATATTCTTGAAAAACATGTGACTCTTTAAATATGACTGTTAAATGTGTGTTTCAGTTACAGAAGTTAATTATAGGCAAGGGAAAAAATCCTGTATTGTTTTAATGCAGAAGTTTGGAGTCTTGTGAGAATATATAGGATGTGAAGCTTTAAACAGAAAAAGCTGCTTTGTGTTGCCTCTCCAGCACAGCATTGTGTGCATAATAATTAGTATAAAGTGGATAGAAAGCATTTTATGAAATCAGACTCAATGTCCCTCCAGCAGAAAGGTTGGTTCTCCGTCTCCTGGCTCCAGCAGCAGGAGCTCCGTGAGTCTGAGAGGGGTTTATTGGGTTGAGCTAATGAAACTGCAGCTCAGCTGTCCAATTAGAACGTCACTGCTCTATATCTGCCTCAGCTGTCTAGGATGCTGTAGACATGTTACAAAGACTCGGAAGGACATTTGTGTGCTAGTTGAATTATGTTTAACGTACAAACAAAAATATATCACCAGTACTCCTGTTGGTCCACACTAGACTTAAGTGAATTAAGTGCTTCTTCAAATTGTACTGTTGAACATTAGAAATGATCTTAATGTACACTCACCTGCCACTTTCTTAGGCATGTGCTTAAACAAGGTGCCAAAGTGATTTTGGTCCATGGCAACATTTGAGGACTGCGCATTTATGATACAATATTTTGAAGTACAAAAAAATATATATATTTGTCATGTTCCTCAAACCAGACTGAGATGATTTGAGCAGCGTAGTCATAAAGAGATGGGTTTGGACAGGAATTACTGCTACTGCTGCTTCTCAAGTAGATTATAGTGTTTAAATGATGCTCAACTGGTACTAAGGACCAAGAGAGTGTCAACAAAATACAGAGCACAACATTACACCACCTGCAATATGTTTTTTTTTTTTTTGTAAATGTAATCTGTCTTTTTATTCCAGGAGGAATAGCTGATGCAGCATGCTGCTAATTCTAATATGGATCTCAATAAACATAAATGTAAACCAGCCTGAATCGTGCATATTTTTCAGGAGTGATCTATGCTTTCATGTTGTTTGCACGAAATTCTGAATGCTGAATTCAGATGGATGTCTGAACGCTGCGGCCAAAATTGAGATGCAGACAAGGAAATTATTGTTTCCATGTGTTATTGTTGAAAGCTAGAGAGTCAGTGTAAAATATAGCCTTAGCACCTTATTCTCTGCAGACAGGAGCAGCACCCGGAGTAGGCTGCTGCTGCTGCTGCTGTAGCCCATTTGCGTCAAGGGTCAATGTGTTAAGATTTTTTGTGAGGATTTTCCTCATACTGAGTCTTTCATCTTTTCAGACCATTCCTTGTAACTCAGAGAGAAGGTTGTGAATCAAAAACAGCAGATCAGCCATTTCAGACCAACAACCAAGTAACATTCAGGTCACTTAAATCGCTTTTATTTCCCAATTCTGATTGACGGTTTGAATTTCAGCAAGTTGTTTTCACCACATTTAGATGCCTGAAAGCTCTGAGATGGTTGACTGATTTGCTGCTTGAGTATTTATTATTTATATTTATTCTTTAAACCTTTAATGCTTTGAAATAAGGACTGATCTGAACTATTTTTATACTTGAGCAGGCTGGAAACTTCCTCTTTCTTCAGGAAACCTGCTCTTCCTGTTCAATGACTCTTTCTGCCTGACTATGATATTTTTATGATTAAATAGAAAAAAGTAGAATTAAAGCAAAGTTCACAGGACACAATAACATACACAACCAGATTAATTTTATTACCATCTGACTCTACTGCTGGGTCTTGACGTCACCTGTGTACTCAATTTTAAAGGTGACTTTATTCATCGTTATTATTAATCTAAAATCTCCAGCATGGAGAAGTGGGGTAAGCTCGACGTTTCTCGACAGTATGAAGCAATGGAGGAAGTGTGCCTAATTAAGTGGCACATGACTATAGTTGAATATCCATAATCTCTGCAGTTTTTTTTAATTATGAAAATAGCCCGGTTTGCAGTCAAAAGCTATTGTCCTTAGCAAACTTTTGGCTCAGTATTTAACAAGTCCATACGTGAGAGATTTGCTCTCCGAGGTGTGAGGGGACCAACAGTTTAAGACGGCCTAATCACTGACATCCCTTAATGCTCAGAAAAAATCAGGTGGTGATAAACTGCTTTGCTTACTTTTCTGTCCTGTTTCTTC
Source organism: Micropoecilia bifurca (assembly GCA_903067075.1). NCBI lineage: Eukaryota > Metazoa > Chordata > Actinopteri > Cyprinodontiformes > Poeciliidae > Micropoecilia > Micropoecilia bifurca. Next base: position 3,444 of record CAEGAF010123472.1, on the reverse strand, counting down.
TGTGATCAGTCAGGGCACAATGCTGCATCTGAGCTTAATCTGACAGTTTCTCTTACGAAATCCCTAAACACACTCCTCAGAGTAAGTCTCCAGTGGGGGATCATCTGAAGGTCTTAGAGTTTATCCGAGAGATTCTTCAGTCATGGGGATTCCTTTTACCTGCTTATTTTCTCCCACACTCAAACCTGTTCCCTGTGCCCGTCTCAAAATACTCGAGCAACTCCTGGGAATCCTGAGCTGTGATCTTTTGCTTTGCTTTTAACCTCATTGGAAAAGAGTACAAGTGGGTGTGTGTGTGTGTGTGTGATGTGTGTGTGTGCATGTGCGTGTGTGTGTGCGTGCGTGCTCATGCGTGTGCGTGTGTGTGTGGGTTGTGTGTGCCTCTCCACCTCCTCCAACGACTCAGCCCCCAACCAGTCGACCCTCTGCACGCCGCTACCCTTTACCCTCTGTGTTTGCGTGTGCGACGATGGTGTTGAACTCACCCCTGCTCTACCTGTGCTATTTTCTCGACAGCGATTACATCGTGGAAGAGAAGAATGCTGTTTTACAGAAGAAAGAAAACGAGGGGTTTGGTTTTGTCCTGCGTGGAGCTAAAGGTGAGTTAAAAAGCTCGCCGACACCTGGAACCTTCCCATCCACCGCGCCTGTGCTTTTCACATTGATCTGTTCTCATAAGGAGTTAGATGATCTGAGTCATCGAGTTCATCTCAGTTGGTATTGTGACTGTTTTAGTCAACAACACAAGCGGCTTTGGTCAACAATCAGCTTATTTACTCAGATGCACTCAGGCATCTGTGTGTGAGCGTGCGCCCATGTGTGTGTGTAAGAGAGAGAGAAAGAGCATGTAGACCTTCTGGTAGCGTCATCCTTGGCCAAGCTGTCTGCTCGCTGTCCCATCTGTTCATCGCACATGGCGTTAGGCTTTAGTAGAGAAACATCATCTCTAGTATTCCTTTCATTTTTGCTCTTGCTTTTCGTTTTCTTCCCATGCAGCCTTCCTTCATCCTTCCTGTTGATTATCTCTAAATTCTGTCAGCCCATCCGCTTTTTAACCAAATCCACCTTTTGACTCATACTCCGTAACCGCAAATTCACTTTTACGAGCACACACACGTGCCAGCTCCCCGTACGTGGTGGTTACCATGGCAGCCTCTCTTCGGCAGCTTGCCGGGAGTCTGAGTGTGCTTTACTGCTCTGTCACTCTCTACCATGAATCTTGGCTCGCTCCACTCTGTTTTTTACTCGTTCTTTTACTCTCCAGCACCCTCAGACACACACACTGCGGTTCACTTAGTAGTCCTTTGAGAGCTCTCACATGTCAGTGATTTACTCACACTTTCTTTGAGATTAAACAGAATTTGTTATGCTGCACTCAAAATATTGCTATAGATTGTCTGCATATAGATTGGGCGTTTTCAGGTGGGGCTGCGTGTTTGTTCAGGGATTGAAGCAAGTATAAGTTGGATTCCGTATGCAAAACAGCCATATTCACTTAAAGTATTAATGTTACTATAATTCTCTGGTTTCATTATTGAAAATGTGGAACGTAAACACAGTAGGTTTGGGTCACGTAAACAAGACGGCGATGTCTCAGGAACAGGTTATCCCGATTCAGCAGAACACTGTGGACACCTGACCTTGATTCTAATCCAAATGCACTTCTCAGAAAAGGGCTACATCAAGTATGACAGACATTTTAAAGGCATGAAGGTACTTGATGTTCCACAAAATTTCTTTCATTTTCTCTTCCTCAGACCTGCATGACACGTTCTTTTAATATGTCGGCATATAAGGCAGGAAAGAAAAATGTAAGAGCTCCTCTGCAGTAAAATCACATGAAGGCTTTAGGTTCCTCCAATCACCTTTATTGTGCATGAAGCATTGTGTAGTTTAGTTAGTAAATGTATGTCAATCGGTGGAGACTTGTTAACGTTAGGACCCACAGAGGCTCACAAATAACGAAGAATCTGTAAATAAACTGTCTTCGCACAACCATAGAAGCTTATAGTCTTCCTTATCTTACCCTTGGCCAATCAGTGCCAAAGACAATGATTGGCTACTTTGCCACTTGTGTGTCAAGTGGCATTGCGCTTACAGCTGCCCAAGCTTTATTTTCTTTCCAATATTTAAGAAGAAAATCTGTAAATAGGTGCAAATAATTTGGGTTGCATTGCACAGATATATCTGTAAATAAAGCTTTCACTGTGTTTCTATCAAGCTCACATTTGTATGACATGGCACATTACAGCTGCAACAGCAAGTTACCTATAATAAGCTCTAAAAATATTTTAATACAGATTACCGTATAGACAAAAGTCACATACATTATCTCTGTTTGTGACTATTTTTTTCCTTTCCTTTTTCACTTAAACATATCTCTAGACTATTTCCTCACAGATTCTAGTCATTTTAACTGTGTCTGATTTCAAAGTAGTTGTTTGAAGAATGTAGGGTGTAACATCAGGTCAGTGACTGACGGGTCCTTTGGTGTGTCCCGGGACAGAATGAGACTGTTAAACTGTTGAAAATAAAAGTGTCAGGCCAAATTTGTCCTCGGGTTTTTCACACCCGGTGTCCAGACACAGACCGGTCTGGACGGATGTTGCCTTCAACTGAATCATAGAATAGAGGGAGGGATTTAAGCAATAAATAAATTGCCCACCTCTTAAACAGTTAGTTGTCACTAGGGAGAAAAATAAAAGACTCATCCAGCGTTACTGGCTGCAGAAATTGATGTGCTGGATGATATTCTAAGGTTTTCAAGATGTTAAAGATAATATTTAAACTACATTGCTATTTTTGGACTCATCTGTACATTCTGTGTATCACTCTCTCAACACATCTTAACCAGATAAAGTAATTAAAACCGTTTGTTTCTTTGTAGAGCAGTATTTGGTTCCCCAAAACAAGAAAACAATGGAACAATTAAAATCCAGCCAGTATTTTCCTAAATGTTGTTTTTAGTAATTGCTTGGTGCTTGGAATGTGCATCAGTTTTATTTTCCGAATCTCTGAGGCACAGAGGTGCATGGTTTTAACTGCCATACTTTCCAGACAAACATTGCAGTTCTGAATGTTGTTTGTTTTATTCTTTATAGCCGAAACTCCTATTGAAGAGTTCACTCCCACCCCAGCATTCCCTGCCCTGCAGTATTTGGAGTCGGTGGACGTGGAGGGAGTGGCCTGGAGGGCTGGTCTCAGGACGGGGGACTTTCTCATTGAGGTAGTTAAGAAAACGTGTGCGTGCGTGCGTGCGTGCGTGCGTGCGTGCGTGCGTGCGTGCGTGCGTGCGTGCGTGTGTCTGTGTGTGTGTGTGTGTGTGTGTGTGTGTGTGTGTGTGTGTGTGTGTGTGTGTGCGTGCGTGTGTGAGTGAGTGTGTGTCTTCATTCAAAGCATTGAAGATGGAGGTAATTTCTGAAACACAGGAGTTAGTATGTGTAT